>VWPU01007324.1:22938-36878 GCA_013398955.1 Callaeas wilsoni
TGGCTGGACCGGGAAGCACCCGGAACCCACAGATTCCTGCCATCAAAGCACGGGTACCTTCAGCTAGAAAATCCAAATAGAAGGAATGGGAGGGCCCCTTGGATCGCACAGGATTGTCTCTCGTGTCCGAGTTGTGTTCATCAGCTGTACTGTCGTGAGAGGACCGCTGCTGTGGCGTGGCTGGACCGGGAAGCACCCGGAACCCACAGATTCCTGAAAAACCACGGCTGATGTGGTAGAAATCCCCCCATTCAGTGGGACCGATGCAGAGCAACTTCCCACTTGGCGTGTGGCACTTTTCCGCACGGGCTGCAGTAAAATCCGCCTCCGGAAGGGCGACGCGGTCACGGCAGGAGCCGTCTCCTCCTCGAGAGCCGGCTGGGGGTGTTCCTCACCGCTGCTCCCTGATTTGCCTTGGACGTGCCAATTTTCAGCTGATGAATAATTGTCTGTGCTGATAACTTGGGGAGTCAAGTGCAGGGTGGCAGCGCTCTGGGAACGGCAGATTTGGCTCCTGCAGCACAGGACATCTGATTTATGACTTGCGTGGCAGGCAGTAAACTTGTCAATTAGCTGCCTTGGAAAAGTGATTTTGATTAGTGCAATCAGTAAACACAAAATCTTCTCTTTGATTGCCACCCTGATTAGATAAATTGTTACTTGAGGAGCTGCTAGAGAAGGCAGTTTCTATGGCCTTATAGCTCTGGGAAATGCCTAAGTTTCGCAGCCTAAAGAAAACATTAATTGCCATTCCTTCTCCCGTTTTGTGCCTTTCTGAAGCGCAATTCGCTGCTCCAGACTCCGTCCCTCAAAGGTTGTTGTGTCAGCCATACAAATGAATAGTAATAAGGGGGCTTAAAATGTTTTGATGATGATTTCATTAAAGTCTTGCTTAAGCTGAGCTGCAGAAAGGTGTGGTTACAGCAGGAGAACCGGCTCCTTGCTCCCATGGAGAGGAAGGGTTTGGAAACAAGACGTTGCCTGTGTCCCTGTGCTGCTGCTGTCTGCGAAACGGAAATTACCAAACAGAGTCATTTTAGGATATTTTTGGTTGAAAGCTATGACACTCAGGGACTGTCCCAAACTTTAAAAAATATTTTAAAAACAGCACCGTGGGTTCCCTTGCGTTGCCCCCCCCCTTGCATTCCAAAATAAACATGGCATTGTGTGGGTGCAGCGTGTGTTCAGGTTCAAGCCCTTGGGATTCACAGGCTGGCCAGCTGCAAAGTGCCACTTGCCCACCCTCAGTCGTGGTCGTGCTCCAGGCTGGAAGTGGGTTGGAAAGGAGGAGCTGAGGAGCGTGGGCTGGTGACTGTGTGTGTGCCTGGGGGTGTAAAACCAGGCTGATATCCTGGTTGATGCAGCCGTGTGCATAGGTGTAAAGCTGAATAAATAACCCTGCGTGGGGGATAAGTGAAGAGTTGTGGGCTGGATTGGCTTTGCCCAGCAGGCTCCCGGGAAGAGCAGAGCTGCTGGGGCTGGGGGTTTATGTGGCGTTCTCTTCGCTGGGGCTGGGACAGACAATCCAGCCAGAGCTAGGAGAGAGGCACAGACCTATTTATTTTGTGTTTTCCCCCTTTCCAGGGGAGGCCAAGCTTCAATGTCCTCGGCCCTGGCAGCGTGGCAGGGTGTCCGTGTGCCGGCCATTATCCAGCTGCTGGAACCAGCTGTTGGAATTAGGTCACACTTGAAGGCCATTGAAAGCCATCAAAGGTGTCAGTGAAACTGGAGCTTTTGATTGACGCTGGCCCCGAGCGCCGGGGGCTGCCTGGGTGCTATTGAAGAGCTGCTGCTTTTATCCTGTTTGCTGACCAGGTTATTTAGAAGGACAACAAGCGTTTAATTGCGGGCCCTGTTAAAGCCATGTTGGTCCTGCCTCGCCTTTGTGCAGGGCTGGTTTGGGTGGCACAAACAATGGACAAGTGGGTGGTCTCCTGCACGCCAGCGCTGGGGCTCCAGCCAAGGTTTTACCCAAAAAGGCTTAATTCAGTCCGATTCCATTATCTGAGACATCATTAATGGGTTTTTATTAGTGTGTTATCACTGGCCACGTTAACTTTTAAATGCACCTTTACCGTCTTTAGTGATAATGTATTTATATTTCGTTTTAATGAATTCTTTATCTCTGGCATCCTGAATATATCTACTTAAACCTGAATAAAGCACAACTGTCCACTTTATTCCGTGCTCTGGTCACTGTTGTAGTTGCCTTTATGGAATAACTTGGCCCAGTCAGGGGGAAACTGGCCCACATTTTGACTTTCAGGTGTTGGTGGCCCACAAAGGTGGGGTGTAGTGGTAACACGGTGGTGGGTGTGTGTTTGAATGCCTGTATTTTTTATATTGTAACAAATGTACTGGTAAGGGATACAAATACTAAATGGAGTCCTTAGGGTGACAGACACGGCTTTGCATCTTCAAAAATTCGAGAGGAGACACCTGTGAAGCATCCAAGCTCTAACCAACGCTAGTCCTGGCAATTAAAATCCATAATTCTCTATTTTGAAGCTTACTGGATGTGCTAAAGCCAAAAGAGTTGCCTTTTGCCAGTTCACAGCAGGACCCCGTCCAAGTCAGCAGCAGGAAGCCATGACTTCGAGCGTGTTTGTGGCACATCCAGGCTGAGCTTTCCTTTTTGGCTCCCCGAAAGCAGCTCTGGGGCACGCCGAGGAGCAGAGCACAGCTCCTGAGCTGCGCTCGCCGTCTCTCATTTTGCCGTCTTGTTTTGCCCTCCAGATCTTCGACCCCAGGAGTCCTGGCGAGGTCCCACGCCCCTGTTCCAGCAGACACCACAAAGGTAAGGCAGGAGGGGTGTGAAACATGCCCGGGAGGGAGGACTGGGCTCTGCCAGGCTTCCCAGTGTTTGTGTTTCCCTTCTTCGCTTGGAATATTGGGATTTAAAATTGTGGAAATGATGCCGTGCAGCAGGATTTTCGAGTTAATTAATGTCCATGGTTTATTGATGTTTTGAGAGCCCACTACGTGGTGTTCATCCTTTAAGAGGCTCGAGTACTTTGTATTAAAAAAAAGGAGGGAAAAACACTTTCCATTAAAACTCGGGCTTCAAAATTAACTTTACTGTTGGTGCTTTGGTACCGTTCTTGGTTCTTTGGCCTTTATCTTATTGAAGCTTTTGAGATACTATGAAATTGAACACAGAGAGCTTAAAACTGCATTAGATTTTGGACAGGCTAAACAAATTTCTTTTTAGGAGGGCTGTGGAGCTTAATGAGGCATAACTAATGGTGTTCCACTTTTATCATTCCTGTGCCGCAGCCGCAGCATTAGCACAGACCAGCCATTGATTCTTGCTACAAACCTCTTGAAGTCCTAATCAGCTTCTTTGGTACAAGTTTTTCAGGCCTGACAAGCCCATTGTAGGGCAGTGTCACTGTAGGTCAGTAGTTATTAGTTGCCACTGAAAACAGTTTCTTTAACTACTTAAGGCTGAACTGAATTAAATGCAGAAGGGACTCAGGGAAGGATTATGGAATCTGCAGCCCAATAAGTGCCATCGAATAGAAGGAATGTGACATGGTTTGATAATCAGGGATGTTTTACATGCGTCCCCTCATTGACGGCTTGTGTGTCCTTCGGTGGGGTGGGCTCAATAAACCCGGGCTACCTGTGGCAGCTATGAATAATGACATTTATTTATGTTTATGGAGGAGGGAGAGAAGTTTCTGCTCTGAGGCGCAGCTTTTTTCCCTTGGGTTTATTTGCAAATGTTTCACCATTGAAAATATGGGCTTTGGGGGGAATTTATTGAGCTCTCCACAGTCACTTTCCATGGCAACCATTTTGATCCCCACCGAAGTAAGCCTGGCTCCCTTGTCCTGTGCCTCATTTGTGTGAAATATTGTAAGGCAAGATTCATTCATAATGCAAACTTTAATATTGCTTGGGCCATGGGAGTTGCCACTCCCACCCACCCCTTAATTAAATCCAATTTATATACTTTTATTCGTGAAGGACTGCTGCAGGTCTGTCGCTTGTCACTGCCTTCTCTTTCTTACACCGTGGAGGGTTTATGAAAAGCCCTGCCAGCACTGAGGAGAAGTAGTTTTGCCGTGTTCTTGGAAGTTTTTGGGTTTGGGGACCAGATGAAACATGCTCAGAGCTGATGTTTAGCTGCTGTACAAAGACTTCAGCAGAAGGTTAAACACAGAGACGCTTGGTGCAGGGGAAAACGTCTGAACCTGCTGAAGGCATTTTGAGTTTCCCATTCATCCCTTGGGAGCTGCTGGTTCCCCAAACTGCTGTCTCCTCCTGCTGCTGCAGCTCCAGGAGCAGTAGAGGAGAGCAGCCAGGGATTTCTGCTCGGGGAGGGAAGGAGCTGAGGGAGAGGCCAGCCCTGCTCCAGCCCTGTCGGATGGAGCGGCTGGCAGGAGGCTGGCACGTCCTGGATTCCCCATATCCAGTGGGGGATGAGCAAGGGGATTCACCACATCCAGGGAGGGATGAGCAAGGAGCCCTGTCCCTGCCAGGCAGGCTCGCAGCCTCTGTGCTGCTTCAGGGGTGGAGAGGTGCAGCGGGGGCTAAACTGGCTCTTCCTTCCCAGGCCTGGGGGGAAAAACCAGGAGCGCAAAGCTGCTTCCCCATAATCCGGCCGTTCCCGTCTCCTGTGTAGGATTTCTTGCTTTTAAATCTAGTGGTGCACCTCGGTGTGCAGCAGGGGAGCTGAATTTTGGGGTCCTTCCCCACTGTCCTGACGTTCCTGGGCACTGCAGAGATCCCTTCGTGTTCTTGAGCCGGTCCGGAGTTTATAGAGAGAGATTTGCTACCTGGCTGCTGGAAATGTGTCACCTGGTTAAGCAAATCTTCTCTGCTTCCTTGTTCATAGAAGGGATAGCCAGAGGGGCTGAGGTGTGAACACGGAAATGTTTTTCTGTGCAAATTCTCCTGAATTTAGCTGACCTGGCTGAATGTGTTTGAGTTGGTGTAACTCTGCCAGTGTGAGCTCCTGGGGTGTTCCCAGTGGCAAAGTTCTTTTTTTGGTTGCAGCTTTGCTGTGTACAGATCTCCACCCTCAGGTAACTTAAATCACCAATCAGTGCCCCAGCAAAGCAGTGATGTTGTGTTTGATTTATTAAATATCCCGACTTTTCACTAAACTTTAAAAAGTTTAAAACTCCACGCCAAATAAATATTAATGTCAAATGAAATTTGTGTCAAACTTCCCCATTCCAGGCATGGAGCAAGTGCTGGCCTGTGACCCTCAGTCATATTTATCACCAGTGCTTGTTGCAGGGGCAGAATGATTGTTAATGAAAGCCCTAAAGCTGGGTCTATATGGGTAATTCCCAGTAGTTTTCCTTAAGGCTGAGCCGTGTATTCTTCCTGGAGAATCTACTGTTTTCTAGGAATCATGAGGGGAAAAATGTTAGTACTCAAAAGGAGTGAGTATGAACAAAGTATGAATTTAGTTCATTCCAAGTATGAACTCGGAATGCTGATTTTGAGAGTGTAGTCCTCACAAATGTAGAGCGCTCTCAGCTTTTACTGCGGCATGGCTCCTTCTGCGGAGGGTTTGGGTCGCACGGTGCATCTCTGGAGCGAAGAGCAAAGCACACAGCGCAGTGTCACCGCTTAGCCTTTGTGCATGTCCGCACTGACCAGGTGGGAAAACGCTTTTCTAAGCAGGAAACACGTTACAAGCTACATCTGGAGATGGCAGGAGCTCCTTCTGCCTTCCTGAAATCCAGGCGGGTCCTGGAGGTGGAGCAGCTGTCTTTGCAGCCCGTGGTGTGAAACCACAATGCCTTCACATCCAAAATGCCTCTTTTCATCCATTTAATCTTACATCTCCCTGGCTTGGTTCCAGCTTAGCCCCTGCTCCTGGTGGGTGTGTGTTCACAGTCCTTCCCCTCCCAGCGCCTTCTCCCCGCTTCCCAAAGCTCGTTTGCCCGGCGGTGTGCGGCCGGCTGGGAATCCTGGCCGGGACAGTCACACCTCCGGGGCTGCCGGCGTGTTCGGGAGTCTGGCTGCCTCTGCAGAGAGTCTGCAGGGCTCAAATCCAGCACAGCTGGCCACAGGCTCTCAGGGGAGGCACAGAGTGACAGGTAAAGCTGGGGCACGGGGCTCCTGCTCTCTGCTGTCCCCACCCCAAACCTGGGGCGCAGAGCCTCTGTTCTCTGCTGTCCCCATTTCCCTCCGGGCCGGCCCTGCTCTGCCCAGCCAAGTCCCTCTTCAGCAGGGGTCAGGAAACATTAACTCTCTCCGTGTTTTTCCCTCACAACATCATATTGTCCCGCAGAACCCGCCTGCTCTGAATCCTTGAAGGAATTGTCCCTCACCCGTGCTCAGCTGTAACAACACCACCATGCTACATGGCTGTAGCATTTCCCTAAATATTTTGATTCAAACAATATTCTACCTGTTGCTTTCTAATTGTCACGTTGGAACGGGTACTTGAAGGAAAGGAAAACATTTCTTGCTGTGGGTAATCCGGGATGGCAAACCGGGCCATAATGGATGTCGGATCTGCGTTCCCATATAAACTGTACACCAAATGTCAGTCAGCCCGTGCCAATTAGTGCTTATGTTGCTAGGTCACCGTGGTCAATTGAAAACAGCATCAATAGAACTTGAAAAGGTTTCTTCCCGATCAGACCTCCTGACATATTGAGCAGAATAATGGATGGGAAAAAGCAGCCAAGGCCCCTACCCTAGATTCCGAATGCTCGCTGTAAGAATTCATTTGCAACCTGCAATTAACTGGGAAGAATGGGCTCCCAGAAAGAGTCTGGGCGTTCAGAGAAGAAAGCCCCCGGCTCCCGTGTGGCACATGTTTACTCCTGGGGTGCTGGGGAGCCTTTGGGATCGGCAAACCCGCCCCTGGAGTAAAAGGTGCACGGAAGCCTTCCAGGGAATGGCAAAAATCCGCCGCGCGCAGCTGAGTTTGCTGCTCGCGGCAGTGCAGCTTTCGAGCTGTGACGAAGGAAGCGGTCAGCAAAGGTGGCCCTTAGGAGGATTTGGGAAGGTATTCCCTGCCCCTGGTTTCTCCCTAGCACCTGGCTGGCCGAGCTGATCTCTGAGACAGCCCCAGGAGCGGGTGTGTGCCGTGGGACTCTCCGGGAGCCGAGTTCTCACTGCAGTGTTTTCTCCTTGCACAGGACTGCCGGAGCCGCTCCTCTCCTTGCC
This sequence comes from Callaeas wilsoni, assembly GCA_013398955.1. Classification (NCBI taxonomy): domain Eukaryota; kingdom Metazoa; phylum Chordata; class Aves; order Passeriformes; family Callaeidae; genus Callaeas; species Callaeas wilsoni. The sequence goes on from VWPU01007324.1 coordinate 30,082, forward strand.
TGGAACCGCATGCTGCAATCCCCAAACCAGTTCCAGCCGGCCCAGTACCAGGGGCTGGGGCCCATGGGGTACCCCCAGAGACCCGAGGACCGCATGGACAGGGGCAGACAGGTAGGAAAGCAGGGTCCCCGTGCTGCGGCGTGTCCTCCTCGCAGGAAAGGCTCCCTTCTCCTGTGGCTGCGGACAGGGAGCGTGGCGTGGCGGGGCGTTCCTGAGCCGGATTCGTGTCGCCGTCACCGCACGCGGGTGGGTGACTTCCCAGCCTCGCCCAGCCCCTCCGGGTGTACCCCTGGCACGAGGCCCGTGCCGGGACTGCACCAGCGGTGTTCCTTAACGCCCATGGTCCCAGCTCACACACCTCCTGCAGCCTGAGGCAAGTATCCCACCACTCTTCCTCTTCCATGAGGAAATCTGCCCACTGTACCTTTTGGGTTCTGCCCAGCGTGTTTGAAATGTAGATTCTTACAGCTTCGTGAATTTCTCCCCTCAAGTGTTTGTTGGCTTTCTCTGAGCTGAAAAACTACTTAATGCAAACGTTAGATTCTCGTAGCCGGAGGAATAAACATGTGGAAACAGCTCTGTGTGGTTAAAGGGAAACAAGCAAACGTGAGGGGAGAACCTCATCCAAAATTACAGGTGACTTGGTCAGCAGTTCATGAAAATGCCAGAGAGTGAAAATGCTGCTTGAAAGCAGCGGGTGACTCTGCTTAGGGAATTTTTGGGGGGTGTGGTGCCAGTAAAACATGATCCGCATATGCTGTTGCACCAGAACTTGGGGTGTTTACACTGCTGAATACTCATTTAAAATAAATTTTGGATATCTAGGTTCAGCTCCTAGTTCTGCTGCTGCCTGTGGGAAGGTTAGTGACCAGTACCAGGGAGGAGGAGGAGGAGGTGACAGCCTCATTGCCCACATCCTTGTTGTGGAAATTAAGGCACAAACGGTTGGAAATGTGCCTTCTGCTGGGGCCTGATTCAGCTCAGGACGAGTCACTTTTTAGTCGCTCCAAGTTTTAATTTTCTTCCTCCCAGCCTGCCCAGCTCCCCAGTAGCCAGATGTGTGTTACGTGGCACAGCACCAGTACAAACCCTGCCAGTACTGGTCTTGACTGGAGGCAGAACTCAGCAGCGTGGGTTATAATCACAGAGAAATAATGGGGCCTGAACCTTGGCCCAACCAGTGGAGCTCTCAAATACATTTTAAATTTGGCCGAGGTGCGTTGATAGCACCAGATTTCAGAAATCTTTCATTTTGTGCTGCACAGGTTTCTCCAAAACCCCAGAGCCAGAGAAATAAATGCCTGATTGCACTAATCCATAGCAGGGGCTGCTGTGCTCCTGGGGAAGAATCAGGGGAGGATCTTTGTGCCGCTGGGGTCTGGGCAGGGTTTAATTAGTCTGGGAAACGGACACTTGAAAAAGTCTGTCTGCCACGGCACACCCTGCTCTGCCCTTCATCCCGGGCAGGACACGCTCGCTAAAGGAATCTGAGCTTAGAGCACCTCCTTCCCAGCCTCGAATCTTGGTGCCCAGCAGCTGGAATCGTGGCGGGGAGCAGGAGTGGTCTCCCAGCAGGGCTTGCCGTGGGGGCCCAGGGAGGGTATCCCTGGTAGTTCCCGCTTGGAAAGCTGCCCTGGAGCCCTGTGGGCATCCACAGCCTGGGTGGTGGCGTGGTCTTGCCCAGAACAGAATTCCCGTGGTGCTGGCACGGACCCACCTGCGGGTGCAGGAAACATTAAAACCCACTGGTGACAGCCCTTTTATTTTTATTCACATACATGATGAGTTCACGATTAAGGACAAATCTTCTAGCTCCAGTGAATTTGCTTCCTTAAAAAATTCCCTTGGCAGTGGTGCTGCAACTGTTTATCTGCTTTTAATTTTAAATTTTTGTCGCCTTGTTCTGTCGTTGTTATTTTTGAATGAACTTTCAGATGTCATTATTTCCTCGGGGCTGGAGTGAAATGAGAAGGTACCTGAAAGGGTTTAGGGTGCCAACCTAATCATTGAATCTGGCCTTGCTGCCTGAAAATTTCAAAGCTTTAAAGCCTTGAAAAGGGATTCAAGTGGAAGTGGTGACACGTAGCAGCATAAATAATTATCTTTGGGCCCTTTCACCTCTGAATTCTTTTTTTACAGCGTACAGAACACGGTCTGAAGAGGTTAATAAACGCGCTGCCGCAGAGTGCTTACAAAATTAATGCAGCTGCCATGGATCTGGGGGGCTCCCTGGGAGTGGGGCTTTGCTGCCTTCCAGCTCTCCCAGAGAACCAAAGAATGAACTTGCTGCGGTGGTGCAGGTGTTGGGCAGTTTTATTCCAGCCCGGAGCGGCACGCAACGGAGCGTCCGCATCCGCGGCTGGTGCGGCTCTCCCAGACCTCCGCTCTGTCCTGCCTTGCTGCCGGCTTGGAGGGGTTTTTTGAGGGATTTAGCCAACTCGTTTCCTTTTTTAAGTTGTTTAATGGAACTTGGGAACAACCCTTCCCTGCACGGGCAGGCTGCAGGAGCCTCCCTGGCAGGTCTGCTCGCCCGCTCCGCGGTTTCCGTGGTTATCTCGGCCGCCGTGGGCTGGGATAAACAGGGATTTCTCTTTTAAAGAAAGGAAAGGAAGCCTCTTTTCCCCTCAGCACCAGGAAAAAAAAACAAAAAAACAAGTAAAGAGCAAACCAGGCCTGTAGCTGGTGTTAGTGCATCACCTTTAATTAACTTGCTGGTCTCTGCGACGTACCAGGTTTGGAAATCATTTTAAATGCTTCAGGGGGGCTCTGAGAAATTTTTGAATGGATTTTTTCCCTGGATACTTCGTGTCCCAAAGGCCTGAATTTAAGTACAAATACACATCTAATTTGGAGTCATTTTCAAAGTGGGATTTGGATCTCTTTGACCTCTTACTAAAGTGAACGAGAGCTGGAAAACGCCGCTCCTGCAACAAATGCAGCTTTAGCTTTTCCTTCGAGTACTTGCGTGTAAAAATACTGAGTTTGGGCTGCCCCACGTCTCGCCGTTGGTCCCTTTGCTGCAGAGGTGTCACAGGTGGGAAGGCCCTTGCCCACGCCGCTGGCTGGGGCTGGAATGATTTGGGATTCCGAAGCCGGTGCTGCGCAGCTCCGCTCCGCTCCGCTCCGGGGTTTTCCAGCCCCGCCTGTGCCTTCAGGAGACTCCACGGCGGGATGAGGGATGCTCAGCCCTGCCCCCGGCTCCTCTCCGTGCAGAGGATGTGTTGTCCCTGTTCCGTGTGGCGCCTCGAGCTCGCCCCACTTGTTTACTCGTGCTGCTAATCCCAAAAATAAATGCTTGCTTTTGTTTGTTTGTTTGCAGGCGTACGGCCCCGGGAGGCCCTACCCGCTCCCACCTCCCGCAGGAAGGTACAGCTGGAATTAGCTCCTGCCTCCTATTTTTTTTTTTTTTTTTTTAAACACGGAAAACGTCCGGATTTTTTGCTTTTGTTCTTTCTATTATTTGTGGGGTGAGGGGAAAAAAAAAAAATGAAGTTGTTAAGCACCGTCCCTGTAGTTTTTAAACCGATGCCTGTTTTAAATGTGCGCGTTTCTTACGGACCTGATGCCGGTGATGGTTTTTTGGGAAGGACTGGGAAAGAGCGGATTGCCGTCGGGTGAGGTGGGAGTGCAGTGCTGTCCTCCTTACGTATCCGAGCTGTGCCGAGCGCTGCCTGCCGCTCTGAGCTCCAGACGTCCTCTACTCCACGCGCGAGAGCCTGAAAGCGGCCCCGGAGCTGGAAAGAACGCCCAGGAACGGGATTTTCTGAACTCCCGGCGCTGGAAGACACGGCCCTCGCTGCTCCTTGGCAGTGCTTCCTTCAGCTTCTCACAGAGAAGGGATTTTTCGGACTCTGAAGTGAAACATTTCAACTTTTACGAAGCGTGCCTGTTTCTGGCGTGGGTTTTGTCGTGGCATAACCAGGCAGGGGCCGTGGGTTTGTCTGTTTGATACCTAATTTAAAATAGCTGCGAAGGGCAGAGATTCCATTCGTTTTTAGCACTCTTTCTAGGGATTTTCTGTGTGAGTGTACCAAATCAGTAAATATTTTTATTTGCTTTATAAAGTGGCTTTTGAAATTCTGAGCGGTGGTGTGTGGTTCATTTCCAACCCCCTCCAGAGCCCGTTTGTATCTTTTACTTGTGTGCACACATTCCTGTTGATTTATTGGAAAATAATTCCACCCGACGTCTACCCTAGCATTTAAAATATTTGTTTAATCATAAAAAAAAAAAAAAAAAGAGAGAGCATCCAGTTCAGCTTTCCCTTTGGACTTTTCCATCAAATCCAGGTATTGTGTAAATCAGTAAAGTTCTCAGCCCTGCTCTCGCCTCGACTCCTCGGTGCAGAACTCGGTGCTCCCTTCCTTCCAAACATCCAGGTGTTAATCACCAGCAGCGAGGGAAAAGCCCAGACCGACCCGGGTAACCTTGGAAGGAAGAAATCATCAACCTGGATTCATTATTTTCAAGTGATTGAGGGTGGAGCAGAATCCTTCATTGTGATGCAGCGTTCCCGAGGCTGGGAGCCGCCAGCCCTCCCCAAGGCCTTCTCCCTCGGCCGGGAAAAGACCGGGGGCTCCAAAAGAGCCATTTTGCCTTTCCAGCAGGAGGGAACCAGCTGCGAGGGTGAGTTTTCGTGGGAACGGGCTGGAGGAACGAGGGGTGGGTCGCCTACGTTCCGAAGGCGGATGGAGCCGGGGTGCTGGTGGCTTTGTCCCTCGCTCCCGTTTTTTGGGGCGTGAAAACAACTCTGGCTAAACATTTCAGGGGGTTGCTGTGGGAAAGGCTCAACCCTGCCGGCTCCCCTTTGCCCACCCTTCGCCCCCTTGCAGTCTGATCCCAAGTGGAGCCAGCCTGGGCCCTGGGAGCTGCGCTGTCCACTCGGACCCTTGGAGCGATGCTCGGAGCAGCGCTCGGGCCCGGGGGCTCTGGGCTCCTCGGCTCGGTGCTGCAGGGCTGGGATGCAGGGCTGGGATGCAGGACGGGGAGCAGCACCCCTCCTGGGGCTCTGCTTCGGCTGCCTGTGCCCCCCAGCTGCAGGGGTCACCCTGGGGCAGCATCCCTGGGGAGCTCCTCTGGCTGCTCTGCCTCTAGATACGTTTATTTTTTTTCCCCCAGGGTGGAGCTGAGCCTGACATATCCCCTTGGATTTAAGAGAATTTGAGGGGGAAATCACTCGCCAGGCGGGGCTCAGTCGCACCCCAGACACTCTGAGCTGTTTCCCGTGGGAGCCAGCAGGGAGAAATTCTCCCTCATGGGAAGGGGAGGGAGCCGGGGGGGTCCCCGTGTGGCACCTGCCGGGAGGGGAAGAGGGTCTCTGCTGTTCCCCGCCCAGAAGGACGGTAGGGACCCCCTTCCCCTCCAGGCCCCCGCATGGGGCTTGGGAGGGGGTCTGGGAGCGGGTCTGTGGTCTTGCAGAGGCCGAAATCCCGGTTTTCCACCTCAGAATCGTTCCTCCATGGCACAGCCGGGAGCGGAGCGGGCCCCGGCACTGCCCGGGGCTGGGGAGCCCCGCCGGGGCTGGGGTTCAGCGGCTCCGTCAAGGATGCGGGAGCCTGGCAGAGGCGGGGGCGGCGCGGAATTAAATCCTTGGCAGCCGAGAGGGAGGCAGAAAAAAAGGGATTTCGAGCTTGTCCCGCAGTCCGTACACCGAGAACGAAGCAGCCGACTCGTGAGAACAAGGCTTCCTTTTATTGTTCAAAATAAAATTAAAATAAAAAATAAAAGAAAGAAAAAAAACTGCCGGAAAGTCCCGAGGAGTGCTTCCCGACGTGCGGGACTTCCTCGGGAAGCGGCGCGGGGATAAACCCCGCTCCGGCGTGGCGCATCCTCCGGCCCCGGCTGCTGCGGGGCCCGATCCCGGCGGGAAGCGGGGTCCAGCCCCGGGAATCCCCGGGCTCTCCGTGGCCTCCGCAGATCTCTGAGCTCGTGGGAAGCTGAGCGCAGGGCCGGGGGCTGAGGCGGTTCCGCGGGACGCGCGCCCCGTCCGCACATGGACATCCATTCACTGAGCGATATTTAATAACGACAACGAGAAAAACGGGTTTTCCCCTTAAATCCGAGCACCGGCGCTCCAGGGCTCTCCTGCCACGGCTCCCGCCTCGAGCTGCGACTCAATTTACCTCCGGTGGGGATAAGAACGGGATGGCGCTCCGGGGCACCCCCACGAAATTAATTCGGCCGAGATAAGTTGCGCTTCAGAAGGTTTATTGTGGCGCTCCGCGGGGCTGTCGCGGTGCGCGCCGGGGCTCCCGGGCTCCGCTGCCGCCGGGGAGCGGGGCCGGCCCGGAGCGGAGCCCCGCGCTGCCCCGGCCCCCCCCGCCCCGTCGGGAGGAGCCCTCGGCGGACGGGACACGGACACGCGTGCACACAAACGCACACCCCCCCCCACGCACACTCACACGCACTCACACGCAAGCGCTCGGCGCTGCCGTCGGGGCCGTTCGTCCAAAAACCGGAGAGGCTTAAAAAAAACTCGAAGGGAGGCCGGGAAGGGACCGGGGATGGGGCGGCCGTCGGCGATCCCCGCGGGCACCGGGCCGGGCCGGGGCGGCCGTCGGTGCCGGGAGCGTCCGGTGCCGGAGGAGCGGGGCTCTCGGGGGGGACACGCGGGGCGCACCGATTACCACGTCCTGCCGTAGAGCAGGTTGGGGCTGACCATGCCGCCGTTGTAGTCGACGCCGGCCGAGTCCAGGGGGGCCAGGGGAGCCACGGGGCCGTGCAGCGCCGGCGGGCTGGGCGACAGCTCCTCCAGGTCGGCCGCCTGCCCCAGCGAGCCGGGGTGCGGGTGCGCGGCG
>VWPU01007325.1:0-27912 GCA_013398955.1 Callaeas wilsoni
GGGATGCAGTGGCTCCCAGCAGGAGATGAGCAGTGCAGTGGCTCCCCGTGTGGCACTCACCAGCTACCAGTGATGCCCTGGCTCTTGGCAAGACACATGCCAGGCTCCGACTCCCACCAGGTCCCTGAGGGCACCAATTCCCCAGGAGACACACGCCCTGCGATGACTCCTGGAGCGGCCAGGTCGGCACGTGAAGGACAGGACACGTGTGAATCACTCGTTCCTAGGATGACTGGCACTGTGTCACCCCAGCTCCCAGGTGACACTCACCTCCCGGTGGGGACAGGACGGGGCGCAGCGCTTGGGTCCCTCTGCGCTCCGCTCGTGGAGAGGCGCAGGGGCAGGCCAGGCTGTGCTGGGGGACAGGGACACCATCGCAGGGCTCCCAGTGCCACCTAGTGGGGGACAGCCAGCGCTCGGGGGCCGCTCGTCCCCCAGCCCCGGGTGCCGCCGGAGCGCAGACCTTGCCAGCCCGGCCAGCCTCTCCCACCGCCCTGCCTGCAGCAGCCCCCGTCCCCACAGATCCCTGCAGCAGCCCGGCGCGTCCTGCCAGCTCCCCTCCCACGCTCGCTCATCCCTGGAGATTGTGTAAAGCACCACCGAGGCAGGGACAGAGGAATTTACTCCAGGTACAGCTCGTTAATCACATCAAGTCCAGTCCTGTCGAGTCACTGGGTGTTCACCCTGCACGGGGTGAGCACAGAGAGCTGGTCAGAGACCCACAGCTTTGCCGTGAGCTGCAGCCTCCAGAAACCGCTGCAGCCACTCTTGTAGGAAAGTCAAAAGTGTTGCATCTGCTGGGGTACACACCGATGCTCGGCGCATTTTTTACCTGCAACTTTCCCTCCTCTGTGTACATTAACTGACACAGGCAGTCATGCACATACCAGAACGCATCACACTCACGTCAGCCAAAGAAAACACCAGCACAGCGAACAGCACGAGGTTTATTTTATAGGTTTTTCCCCCCCAAAACAGACCAGAGGGTCTGGAAGGTGGAAATAGCAGATGTGGCCATAAAGGTGTGGTACAGAGCCGTGTGGAAGTTTACCCAGGGGAAGGCTAAAAACTAGTAACAAATGCAATTTAACGTGGGAAGGGGGGCAGATTTGCAATCCTGCTGCACGTGAATCCAATCTTTCCTTCCATCTCCCCACCCAGCAGGCGGCCATCAATCTCTTAAGCCATATCTCCACTCATCTACAGCCGTTTAATCACTTAGATTTTCTTCCATTCCATCTGCATCCTCAGGCTCTTCCTTGCACACACATCCCCAGCCTGAAAACAAACCCTGGGATATTAAAGAGAAAACCATGACACCTTGTGGAATAGATGGAGCCTTCTCCAGATCGATGCACCCTCACGAACACCAGTGTTCCCAGTAGGTCTCCCAGTGTAGGGCAGCCCAGGTGGTGCAAGCAGACCAAGTAAGACCCCCAAAATCCATCGGTTTCCAGCAGATGCCCCAGGTTCACCTATTGATCAAGCACAGCCCCTCTTTTCTCAGAGGATCAGCCACCAGATTTTTGTTGGCCTTAATCATGATTAAGCTGAGCATCTCTCCAGGGAGTTTTCCCAGGGAACTCAAATCCCCGCAAAAATTAAATCAGATGCTGGATATTCTACTATCCACCCTGAAATCAAGGCAAAGGCCCATCATGGTGGTGATCTCAGCTAGGCAGTGATACATGAGACAAGTCGAGAAATGGGGAGAGGAAATAAATGCAAAAAGTGATAGGCACCAAGTTTAGAGAAATGGGAAGGGCTACCAAAAACTCCTGTCCTTAAGGCTATTGGTAAAGTGCAGGGCCTGGGCAAATGAACAGGTTGAGCACGTCTCCAAACATGAACCCAGTGCAAAGCTGAGACACCAGATGAGCAGCTCAGGTATAGTCCGGAAAGGCAAATGACAATCCCACAGATTTATGGGGTCACAGTCTCCTGAGCCCCTGCTCCCTGGGGCAGCTCCTTCTCACCTACAGCAAAACCCCACAGGGTCCCAAGCAAGCACCAGCTGGTTCCCAGGTCCTTGAACTGCTGGCTGTCCTCCTCCCATGAACTCACCTCCTCCCTCTCACACATCCCAGCGGCCAGCCTACTGCCTATTTTAAAAACAAGAGGATTTGGGATTGGGGTTGTCCAATGAGCTGTGGTTATCCAACAGGCTTCCTCAGGACTAGTGTCCTCCAAGAGCTGCCCTCTCCTCTCAGAGCAGCACAGTCTGAAAGAAAGGAAAGAGATGGGGGCAGACATCAATCTCACAGCTGAACTCCTCCAGCTGCTCAGGACCAGGCCATTTTTGTAAGAGCACTAACATGAGGGAATGAACAGCTTGAGAACTGCCAAGGAGACACTTGGCTACATCCCCTCCAGGCCACCGAGCACACACAGGGCAGCAGAAGCAGCTCCAGGCTCTTGGGTCTGTCAAAATTCGGTGGCACAACTGAAAAATGTGGTAGAAGATATTTTCATTTTGCAGATTTTGCCAACCTGTAAGGAGATGCTGGCGGTGATGAGATTTGGGCAGGCAGTGAGGGCAGGTGGGCTCGATGCAGGCAGGGATGGTCAGGACGTGTGAGGAAGAACGGAGGAGACTGGGAAGACATGACCACAACAGGGCTTACACCGTTAGAAAGATGTGTTTGGGGGTGGGATTATCAGGTCCTAGAAACGCCCAGGGATAGTGAGACCCACCAGATTGTGAGCAGCCCAAATGGTCACAGCAATCAAGCCCTGCTGGTGCACAGCCTGTCTCCAGGGCAGAGGGAATCGAGAAGTATGTGAGGCCAGAGTGGCTTTGCAGTACCTCCAGGCCAGGTAGCCCAGCTGGCCTCCAGTGCTGCAAGCTCAGCAAAAGCCCAGAGGGCTGGGCCACCATGCCTGAATGTGACAGCTGGCATCTGCATGGAATGCAGGGTCCCTCAGCATGACACATCATCATCTAAATCCCAAAAAAGGTGTCAAAATTGTCCATCTGGCTCTAGAGAGGCTTTAAGGGTCTTGGGGAATGAAGCAGGTGAGCCCAACATAACTCAAAAGGAGAAGGAGCTTCCCCCCTGCCAGACAGCAGATCCTTGTCCTTGAACCAAAATAAGTTTGAGGTCTCAAGCTAGACCCTTCCATGGAAACTGGGGGCTCCTCCGACCTACATTCCCAAGCAGTCCAGGGCAATGCTCCTCAGGGAGGCGAGAGTAAAAGCTGAGAGGGGCTCAAACAGCCCCCGCTGGCCGGTTCTGAGGCGCTGCTGAGCTCCCTCTGGGTATGCCTGCGCTACCCAACAGCTTTGCTCCCTCCCTTGCTCAGCTTGCAGTTGATAATATTTTATTCTTGCCTGTTGAACACTGAGGACCTGCTGCCAAGGTAGGTCCTGGCTCACTGCTTTCTGAGCTTGAAGTCAAAGAAATCATGAAGAAAACGGCAGCTCAGCTTGAAGTGTATTTTTTCTGAGCATCAATCACTCCCTATAATTAATTAGATTCCTAAAATACACAAGAAACTAAGAAAAACAACAGCCACAAGCTAAGATGACTGCACTCCATCAAAAAAGCTTTTATCTCTATGCAATGAATAAATAACTCTGACGTAACTACACACAGCAGTTTTTCATCAGATGTCTCAGTATCAAACTCCTTCCAGACTTGCTCTGACACAGCTCTCGGCAAACGTGTCGATGGAAAACCACTGGCCACATTTACAAGTGGGTCTAAAATCTAGCACAGGAATCCAGGAGGAGCTGTTCCCAAGACTCATCAACACCACCTCCTCTTCCTACAGCAGTGCCACCCTGCAAGGCCCAGCATCCCCCTGTGCCCCACAGATGTTTTAGTCGATACCCTCACCGTGGAAAGCCACACACTGCTTTTTCAAGGACAAACAAAAGGTCAGAAGCTCAGTGGATATTCCCAAAATCCCTCAGACATCTTGAGGTTGTAAACAAAACCCTGAGTGTTCAAACACAGCTTTCTCAGGTGAATGGCCAACAGGGTCGGTCTGTACCCAAAACAGCATCAGCCACCGATGGACACTATTCATCTCCTGATTCCTGCTCCACTGAAGGCAGGATCCGGTGGTTTCGTGTGCCTCCAACTGCAGGGCCCTGCGAACAATTAAACAGGCTATTTCTGCACACACAATCGGCCCTTTTCAGGGAAGGCTCTTTCATATCAGGCCCATATTGCCATTGCTTAATCAGGCCGAGATTTAAGGGAGCCCGCTGCGAGATGACACAGATTGCTCCCTCCCTCGGGAGCTGGCGAACACCACGGTCAGTGTGTGACCGGCAACCTCTGCAAACAGAGTCCCTGCTAAACACAGCCACTGAATCCTCCTCTGCCCTGCCTCTGCCGGGCCTCCACGGGCCTGGACTGGGACTGAGGGGCTCCATTTACTCAGCCATCCCACAGATTTCCCCCTCACTTCATCCCTCAGAAGTCCTAACTGGCCGCAGCACAGCGGTGGGAAAGCAGGCAGCAGCAGAGGGAATGGGGAGCCGTTCACACATCCCTCCCGTCTCCCATGTCAGCCCCGTCGACAGAGCCTTGTCTGGGTGCAGATGGAACCATCTGCTCCGTGTCTGGCATCTCCAGGCAGGCAAAGGGCAGGGCTGGCTGCCATGTCCAGCCGCCTGCCACCCAGGCCCTGCCTGAGCAGCCAGAGCAGGGCAACGCTGGCCGGGGGGCACTGCCAGCAGGGAGGGGAAAGGAGCGTGGATGGAGCCCCTCTACCAGGACAGGGCTGGAACACGGCACCAGCATCAGTGCAAGCAGCTCCAGAGAGCTGAGACCTTTTGATCCAACTTCTTCAAGACCCCTGTGAAAGACTCGGCAGACGCTCTACAAGAGGCACCGGTGAGGGATTGTGCCTCCAAAAGATGTAAGTCTGCTAAGGCCCTGGATTTACCTCCTGTCAGGGCGCTGGAGCTAAGCAGTTTGCCTTCCCACATGGACCGTGCAGGGTGCTGCGGCCTTGCCACAGCTTGGGTGTTCAAGCTGCTGTCGATGTGCAGAAATGAGGCATGCGGGCCCCAGACACACCTATCTCCAAACCTTCTTCCACCCAGCAGGGAAGAGAAGGGTGTCCCACGCAACGGCACCATCACCACCCCACACCTCGAGACACTTCCAGCCTACCTGGCAGCTTCCACCTGATCCCAGAGGCCAGGAAAATGCTTTGCCCAGGTCAAACTTGCTGTTACTCCATGCCCAAAATCTCCCCTGACTTATCAGACCAAATCCTCAGGCTGTACAAATGGCTTTGCACAAACACTACAACAGTGGCAGGCAATGTGAATGTTTTCACAGTAATTTCTCCTGAGACAGAGCTGATGCTGCACCTTGCACCAGGCACCTATGGATGGGAGGCTGGATTGGATCCCTCCAGATCCCTTTTGACACCTATTCTGTGGACTATTTCTGCAAACTTGAGTTTAGGAGAAGTCGCTTGCCTGCTAGGAGATAGAATCATAGAATCATTAAAGTTGGAAAAGACCTCTAAGATCAAGTCCAACTGCTAACCCAGCATCACTGTGTTCACCACTAAACCAAGTATCTCCAAGTGCCTCATCCACAAGCCTTTTTAACACTTCCACGCATGCTGTTCTTGAATTCCATCCAAAATCTCCCAGCACCTCTCACAGGACTGCTTCCAGGGAGGTCTCTTGCAAGAGACACTGCCTTTCCAGGCCCCTCCAGCCCCTTGTCCCTACAAGTCCCTGTCCCAGCTCATTGCTTCCCTCAGTTGGCCACTCTCAATCCTCCATGATCCCTTGCAATTCCCAGCACTGGTGTTTGTGTAAGAGGATACAGTTGGCTTTGAACTGGGTTCCTCATCTTGTAGCAGCTTAAAGCCTAAGGAGCCTCCATGTATCCGGGTGAAAGTGGGGATCAGGAGGACTGCAGCCCTGCTCTGCTGTGGCAGGGCCCTCTCAGGCCTCCAGACCCTCTATTGTTACAACTTATTTGAGCACTGTCTTTTACCAAAACACTCATCAGCATCCCTGCATGGGATATCGCTGCAGATCAAGACAAGAAAAGGCCACTTTGTACAGCAGGGCAATGGGAAATCAGCTGGGCATTGCAGCAAGCTCTTGACAACGCATTAGTTGCCCGTCATTGGCTTTCCCTCCCCTGGAAAACAATCCCATGGGAAATTCCTTGGAACCACACAAAGAACAGAAAACGTAGTTTTAGAAGGAAAAGTGTCAGCAGCGTTCCCTGAAGGCATTGCTTATGATAATGAAAATATATAGATTTATGGGGTCTGCACTGGCATGACCACAGAGCAGGCAGCTGTGTGTCCTGTGTCCAGCCACTTCCTGGGGAAAAGCAAAAAACCAGCATTTGGATTCTTGGTGTCAGCCAAAGCAGTGCTGAGCTGAAAGTGATGGAATGAACAGTACTGTGCACGGACTCCCATTGAAATAGCAGAATGGCTGCTTCAATTTCCCATGGATTCGTGAGACTCAACCAGTCCTTTAATGATAAAAAGTGTTAGGGATGTTTCACCCCAGCTGAAATGTATCCTGGTGGTTTTGGTTTGCAGAACAAGAGCAGGACAGGTAGGAGGGGAGCAAGCCTGGGAGACTTGTTCCCAAGGGACTCCTGAGGGAGTACCACGGAGTGGGATAAGAGCAAGGACAAATGCCCCCGTCTTCACCACATCCCCCAGGCTGTTCGAACCAACTGCAAAGCCACGTGTCACAACTGCCAGGTATAGTTTTAATCCAAGAGTCCCCTCCCACACCAAGTGGCAGTTGTGTGACAGCTGAACATCCCATCTCAGGCAGATTATTTCTCCACAGCACTGTGGCTCCACCCCAAGCAGGTTAGAGGTGATACAGGTCACTTCAGAAGACCATCATGGCCCACCATTAGCAACAGTCACAGCCTATTTAACCTTAATTAAGACACAGTGATACTAATCACTTAATTGGTCCTTAATTAGGATCTGAAAAATTTTTTAAGCATAGAAAAATAAACCATTTGGCCAAGCTTGAGAGCCTGGCCTTCATTCTCTCTACCTTGGTTTCCCCTCCATGTTTTTCCAAGTCCATGGGGAGAACCTACGTCAGGCTCAGACCAGCAAGAAAACAGGAGCTGGCAGACCCGTCATTTCCTCCCAGCCGAGCTGGCACCACGTCAGAGCTGTCACCAGGTCTCTCCTGTCCCACTTTACTGCGACTGGATGTCCCTACACGGGAGTGAAGCCTTGGAGACTCTGGGACTAACGTGCCCCGTTTTCTAGGACAGCGTGTTCCAGCTGTGAGCTCCTCGGAGCATGTTGAATGCAGTGGAGGTCCAGCTCTTCCTTGGGGGCAGCTGGTAGCACCCCCAAAGTCAGCTTTAGGCTCCTGCTCTGTCTTGGCCACAGCAAACCACTCTTGTGGAGCCTGTTGGCAGAATTTGGTCCCTCCCCAGGGATGCTTTTCCTCCATCAGACCTCGTGGAAGGGAAGAACTCTGAAGTCCTCACCACCGAGAAGCCATTCCATGAAATCCCTTCCATGCACCTTGATCCGCCACAGCTTCTCACCCTCCTGCAGCCATGAGAGCAGAGAGGAGACCCAATCTGGGGTTTCCACAGCCTTCTACAGAAGGGAAGCCCAGAAGATTGTGCTGGGAGAGGCTGTTGCTCCTTCCTGGTGCCTGTCATCTCCCAGGGCAGTCTTGCTGCTGCTCTTAGCTGTGATCTCTTGAAAGCCAGACACCAACACACAGCGATACCAGTAAATTAAACTGGATGGGAATAAGAGCATCTGCATTCTCACGGTGTTGCAGATGCCTTGACACTGTTTTATCTGGGCTGAAAAAAACTCCTGGTCACATTTCAAGAGCTGACAGGACTAAGAACTCTTCTCTGCAGGTAGCCCTGTTTCAGTGTTCTGTTCCACAGCTGTATGTTGGTGTCTGTGCCAGAGAGCAATCCCACAGCAATGCAGCTGAGGGATTTTGAGATAAGCCATGGCAACACATGCCCAGCACCCAGTGGGACAGGAGAGCCAAGTTTTCCCCATCATCCTGCAGCACGGAGAACCCCAGCAGGCCCAGTCTGCAGTAGAAACAAGAACTATCTACTCGAGCAGCCTAGTTCCTGCCCCAGTTTGTTTTATCTCCAGCAAATAAAGCATTAAAAAATTAGGTAGATCCAATAAAACACAGGTCAGTCCATCCTTCACCCTACTCTCCAATAGCAGGAAAACAACAGCCGGCTGGAGCTGGCAGCTAAATGGGTATCTGAGTGCATGTCGCAGCCTAAAATCCTTTCTCAGTGGAACGAGGCCTCAGCATCTGACAGGGCCACTGACAAATCGCTCTGTCACCTTGGAGCTCTGTCAGAGGCTGTCTGTGCTGGACACGAGTGTTTGGAGGAGGCTGCACAGGGAAGCAGAGGCCCCTCTGCATTGGGCTCAGCCAAATATGCCCAGCAGCATCCCAGGACTGCACCGGCTCCAGCCCTTCCTCAAAGGATCCTTGGCTTCATGACCTTGAGGTGAGCCACGCTGGAATTCCGACTGCCTGGCTGACCCTTCTGCAGAATCAGGGGAAATCATTTTCATGAACTGGGGTCCCATGTCTTCCCCCACCACATCTCCACCAGCTTTCCTGCACCCCTCTCTCTGCAGCTTCCTCACATGTGCTGTCCCTTATTCTCTTCCTTCCTGTCCCACCATCTCCTCCCAAAGATGCTGCCTGAAGAGCAGCATGAAGCAGAGCAGGAACATTCCCAGTGCTCACAGCAGAGCACAGGGCCACCTCCAAGCACCTTGTCAGAGCTTTCACTGCAGACCCCCCTGGGGACAGCAGATTTTGCCCCTGATGGCAGGTTCCTGCCCTTTCCCTCTCTACCCCTTACAGTGCATGAGGAAAACTCTGCAGTGCAGCAGCTGGGACACAGGGCACCCCCCCCAGACTCTGCCCCTCACATAACTGAGGTGGGAGCCCAGAGGACAGTCCGGCTGCATCCCAAATCCCTGCCTGCCAAGACCAACAAGCCCTGTGACTTCTGAGTGAGCGAGTCTTGCCAGACACCGCGGGGAGCTCAGACCCATCTCGCTGACAGGCTGGGGGTTCACCGCCCTGGAAGGTGACAGTGGTCTCTGCAGCAGGCTGAGGGCAGCTGAGATGCTGTCAGCCTCCCGCCCACCCGCCAGGTCCCTGCATCCTTCGGAGAAGCCTGCCTGTGTTTTTCCAGACACTGCCGCGTCCTGGCATTCTCGGAGCTGTGAAGCGAAACTGCTCCAACAACTCGCCCCAGCTGCTGGTGCAGAGACACAGCTGGGGATGACAGCCAGGACCTGCTGGGCCAGCAGGATGTTTTCCATAACCATTAGCAACCGAGCAGTCAGGATCAGCACCACCTCTACCTCCTGTCCAGGCAAGTCAAGAGGAACAGACGATGTCTGTGAGCCCCTGGAGGCTCCCAGAATGGTGGATTGCAGCCTGTCCATCCCGTGTCCTGCCTCATCACACACAGCAAAGCCAGCCACCAGCCAGGAGGGACAATGCTGCACAGGGCAGCCTTGGGACAACAGACCGTGAGCTGGCAGCGGCGGATGCTGGTACCCAAAGCAACCATTCCATGGTCTAACTGGAACCAAGCCTTAACTGGGAGAATCCTTCAGTGAGACCTGCAAACAGACATTTTTGGGTTCTTCTTGTAGCTAACTCAAAACAGTGCAGAACTAAGAGACGGATAACGTAAAGCTGGGAGGTGAATTTCAAGCACACAGAAAAGATAAAATAAATAAATGCTGGGACATTTTAACTCATCTCCAGATGGGATGAGCTTTGCTTATTCATTCTCTCAGGCTTCTTCCAGTTATCATAAAATTTCTATAAGATAATTAAGATTCATGTGCCATCGCACACCTCTGGAAACTTTAAGGAAAACTCCTGTGAGCAGCCCCCTTGCCATCACAGCAGCTCCTCAGGGGCCTGCCCAGGCGGGCCAGCCCCCTGCACAGCCCAGTGCCCTGACCCAGGCCAGGCCAGCCACGCTTACTGTGTTTTCTTCCACCAACATAAATCCCTTCTAATTCCCTCTAAACCGTTCCTTGTCTCCATCAAAGCGCAGCTCCCTCCCTGCTTTTCCTGGCGGGGATTAGTGCAGCCCCACGGAGCAAGGACAGTGACAGGGCGAAGGCAGAGCAGGACTGGCTGGCCCTGCCCGTGCACAGGTGTCTCCCCACATCCCTGTGCCCCTGCCCTGATTCCACAGCTAATCCAAACCCATCGCAAGCTGGGAGTGGGGCTGCCACAGAGGTTGCTCTCTCCCAATGTTATCAGCTATTTTCCCATCCCTTGCTTGTCTTCTACCCCATCCCAATCGCCATTCCCCTTTGTCCTGTCGCTCCATGCCCTTGTCCAGAGTTCCTCTCCGGCATTTGTCAGAAGGCATCTCACGTTTCAGGGGTGCTCTGGCTGCAGGAGCGTATTGATCCAGAGCAGGAGACCACTGTGCCTCGAGGAGTTAGTGATGCACCTAGGAGCTGAGTATGCCCATGCCCCGGCCGTGCTGGGCTGTGCTGGACATACTGAGCACATTCCAGGCTGGGCTGTGCCACACACGGCCCTTGCCCGTGGGAAAAGCTCAGCAGGATATTGCAGCCCACGGCAGCTCCCACTCAAGCACAGCAGTTGTACCACCTGTGTGGCCTTGCCTGTTTCTAACAGTGCAGCAAGGAGTCCTTGTGAGAACATCCTTGGGAGTTGTTTTCTTGGAAGGAAATTATATAATGAATGACCAAAAGGGAAAGCTTCCCTCCCTGGCTTGGATCTGCCCTGAGACACGGGAAAAATCTGTCCCGGGTCTGTCTGACGCTGCCCAAGTGTGGGTGCTCAGCATCTGGAGGGATGATTGATTTACTCACTGGATACTCTCTTTATTCTGCCTTATTCAAAGTGCTGGCTTATTGAGAGAGTTGTTGTTGGGCTTTTCCAAGCGAGAACCACCTTGCTGTCAGCTCTCTCTGGGGCAGAACAGAGGGGCAGGGAGGACACTCAGCATCCCAAGGGCTCGGGATACACGGGGTAGTGACAGAGGAATTCGGATTAAAAGGGGCCCAGAAGGGCAGCAGGGAGGGGAGCAGCTGAGGGGCAAGAAACAAAGGCACAAAACCCCACAGCTGTGCTCAGGCAGCCCGGACTCGCTCCGCATGCCAAGTGCTCCCTCCTGTACACTGCTGTTCCTTGCCACGGTTTGTCCTCTCGGGACACAGGCACCAGTCCCAGCCAGGATGTCCCGGCCTGCGCCTGGACCACGCTGCACTCATTGGCCAGCCCTCTGCCTAGCAACGGCCAATCCCAAGAGCCTATTTGCTGGCTACTGGGTAGGAAGATGCTGGGATTCCTCCCTCCCACCCCTCCAGCCTCCAGCATTGATCATTTCTGGCTCCAAAGGAAGCCTCTGGCACAAGCACAGGGACACACACACTTACTTCCCTGAGGCCCCTGCTCCAAGAGAGGAGCATCCCAGGGCCGCCCCCGCATCATCTCATGCTGCAGCTTCTACTGCAGCGTGATGCGTCCCCAAGGCAGGTCCCAGATGGGAACACAGATGTGGGGGAAGAGAGGAGAGGAATAGCTGCATCCACCTACGGCTCCTGCACAGAGCCTCCCGGTTGTTATGCCTTGCCCAGAGGCTGTAGCTGGAACTTCACCCCCTTGCGTTGTGGTTCAGGGGTAACCACCAGTCCCACCAGCCAGGGCTTTCCCAACTGCAACACATGGGCTCTGAAATGAGCCCCACCTTCCCTGCACCAAAAATATGGGAGAACAATGTGGCTGCAAAGCCTTGTCCACAAAAACAAAACAGCTGAGGTTTCCCTTGTCACTCCTTCAGATGCAAACTGCAGGTGAAAGAAGCAGGGTGAGATGGAAATCCACAGTAAGGAACGTGGAGAAAGGAATTCCCTCAGACTCTCCCTGCTTCATGAGACCAGTGCTGGAACATCGGTCCTGGCTGCAACTGAAACCTGAAGCTCCCCAGATCTGAGGCTTGAAAATTACTTTAAACTCTTTGCTTCCTTGCAAGGGGTTAAAGTGCTGAGCATGCAGGGGCTGATCTCATGCACAAGGTGAGGCAGGAGAGACTGGGATGAACTGGTGTTCTTCTAAACCCTGGATAACCTCCCTGTTTAGCTCCAGTAAGGGTTGAAATTCATGAAAATACAATGAGGACTCTGTCAGGAGCTGGCAAGCCACTCCTTAGCCATGAGGCTTGTGGCCCAGTCACCCGGACACCTCTCTTAAAAGTGGCACACACTCTGAACCCCAATTCTGAGGGAAGGGACAGGGCAGGGAAGAGCTGGAGTGGGACATGCTGGCAGACCATCAGTGCAGCACCCCCTTGGAAAGGTTCCTGGAAAGCTGCTTCTTCACAAGGACATTTCTCAAAAAGCATTGAACGTATTCTGGATTTCATCTCACAGCAGTCAGATAAAAGTGGGGAGGAGCTCAGGAGGCAGTTGGAGACGGGAGTGAGCACATCCCTCTTGGCCTGTCAGTCTGGCACACAGGCACGAAACAGCTCCAGCATGGTCATATGAAGGACATGAGGTGGGGTTTGTTCCCCTGCTGGGCTTCAGAGCCATCGGCAGCCCCTGTGTAGGTGTGGTGGGCAGCACGAGGACGAGCAAGGCACCACGTACTGGTGCTGCTGAGCGGGGCCTGCTGAGGCTGGGACACAAGCCAGCTCCAGCCTCGACCCTCAAAACCATCATGGGCATGGTGAATTCAGGCTTGGGACCCTCCATTCTGCCGCACTTGCAGAGCCCCGTGGCACAGCCCTGGGGAGCACACTGCCACAAAACCCTGGGACAGCCTGCTGGGATCCGCTCTCCCTGCCAGACCCTCCTTCAGGTGACAGCACCAAGCCACGGAGCAAAGCCCAAGGTCAAAGCTCTGATGTCCCACACTCTCCATGGCTTGGCCATGGCTTTCTCTGCCAGGTTCTCATGGGGATGTACGACTCTGGAAGGACACAGCCACTCGGCTGCAGCCTTCAAGACACCCAGGTCTGGGGTGAAGGTCCCCTGGGAGGAAGCAGGATGTGGGGAAGCCTGGGAGGACTGACAGGGAGTCAGCAAGAGTGAAGCAGAGCAGAGGACCTCGGGCCAGGCCTGCCTGTCAGGAGACTGCCAGAGACGAGGGTGTTCTGCAGCGGTCAGACCCAAACTGAGGCCTTGACTCCCTTTCCTCCACACGCCAGGTGCGACTGAGGATCTCACCGGGGCATTTGCTGTAATGAGTTCAGCTCCAGCAGTTAAAGCTAGAGCTCACCTCAGCCACCTGCCTAATCCTTCTGTAATTCAGCCGGACAACTCGTGGTAACTTTTCAGGACCTCGTGCCTGCGCGTGTTGCTGCTCTCGGATCTCAGCAGCCACGACCGCTCCGCTGACAGGCGTCCCAGGCTCCCCGAAGCGTCTGTCGTCTTATTAGCAGAGCCTCCACTTGGGATTTATTTTCCATCCAGAATTTAAGCTGAATTTATGTATTAACTAAAGACTATTAATGCCAAAAATAAGTGGAATGCCACTTGCTCAGCAACACAGGCCTTACGAGAGACCACGTGGCACAGCCAACCCACCCAATCGCAACCCCAGGGAGGCTTTTTATAGACACCCACGTCTGATGGAGTGCAAGCGATGCTTGGCTTGCCGCAAGCTCTGCTCTGCAAGCATCTGATTGCAGGGGGAGGGGAGGGAAATATCCCCGCATCCACGGGCAGGAGGCACGGTTCCCTTGCCTCTGCCGGCTGGGTAAGCAGCCAGGTGGAACTAGAAACGGTTTGGGAACAGGTTGTGGCAAAGCTGCCTCATTTCCCTGCCATAAACACCCGCGCACGCTGCAGGCAGCTTCTGACACACAGAACACGCTGCTGGGTGTCTCGGTGCAGCATCTCAGCATCAAGGGTCCTCCGCTTCCCTCGGAGCAAGACTGCTCAAGGGGGAAAAAAGGTCACCCGACACTGTGCAGCTCCAGCTGATGGAGGCTTCTGTTCCCCGGGCTGCCCCAGGGTATTTTTTCCTTTGAGTGCGTCTCACCCTGGAGCACAGAGCTGTCTCAGCTACCAGGAGAGTGACACTGATGTGACTCCGAAGGCTTCTCCAAGGACTCTGATCTCCACGGAGAGGGATGTGAAGCCAAAGCAGCAGCCACAGCACTAGTTCTGCCAACAGCCCCAGGAAGCTCACACTGCAGCAGCCGAGGCACAGAAGGGTCAGGGGCAGGCGGAGAGCAGCCCTCGTGTACTGAGACACCACAGCCACCTGCTTGGCATGGCCCCTCCCCTCCCACTGCTCCCTCTCCAACTCCTCTCCGAACCATCCTGCACTTTTTGCCAAGCCAGACTCAGCTGCCGGGTGCGGGATGGCCATGGCCAGCATGGGTCTGCTGGTCTGGCAGCCCTCCAAAGCAATCCAGTATGCCGGGCTGGGAAGGGCTGCTTTGGCCACAACACAGCGTGGGGCACAGACAACCCGTGGCCCAGGGCTTGGGCCAAAGGAGCATCTGGAGAAACAGCTCACAGGCTGGCAGTAGCGGTCAGCAGGGCACAGCCCCTCTGCACAAACCTCTTTGGTCCAGCAGCTGCTCGCAGAGGTCTGAGCAGCAGCTTTAGGCTGGACCAGGAGCCCCAGGCAGGGCTATTGGACTCCTCTGTCCTGCTTGCCCCAGGACATGGTGCAAGGGCAGAAGCATCGCTGTGCTCACAGTCCCACCGCGAGTAGAGTCACAGAATTGTTAGGAAAGGTTGGAAAATAGCTCTAAGATCTTCGAGTTCAACCCTTAACCCAGCACCACCGTGTTCACCACTAAACCACGTCCCCAGGTGCCACATCTGCACATTTTCTAAACATTTCTAAGGATGATGACTCCACCACTGTCCTGAGCAGCCTGTTTCAATGCCTGAGCATCCTTACAGTGAAGAAATTTTCCCCAATATCCATTTTAAACCTCCCATGGCACAACTTGAGGCCACTTGTTACCTGGGAGAAGAGACCAACCTCCACCCGCCCTACCCTCCTCTCAGAGAGCTGCAGAGAGCCCAAAGGTCCTCCCTGAGCCTCCTTTTCTCCTGGCTGAGCACCTGCAGCTCACTCAGCTGCTTTTGGAAAAGGAAAGAAAGAGCGTTCCAGGAACTCGCAGGAAATTTCCACAAAAAATAGGTCTAAATGGAAGAAAAAGGTCATTGAAACACCTTCACATTTTCAAACAGGGTGCAGACTCAGAGAACACTGCAGAAAAAGGCACCGAAGCCATCCTTCAAAACATGTTAGGGTTTTCTTCACTCAACTGCAATTATCATTCTGAAAGCTGAGGATGTACGATGGAAAAGAGTGTGTGTGGGCGGGAGAGAAGAGGGAAAAGAGAAAGACAACAGCAGCATGGAAGGAAATTCAACACTGCCAAATGAAAGCCACCGTGACAGGCAGAATTTACTTCCTTGCAGAAGGGTTTCCCGTGTCATCCTTTACACAGAGAAGGAGAAAAAAACCCATTATTTTGAAGAACATTGTCCATGAAAATAAGACTTTGAGGAGGAGGGTTCCCCTCAGGTGCAGCAGCCAGAAGATGACCCCCCCTTTCTGCTGTTCCCCCACCCTCCCACAGAAGATGACTTTAGCCCAGCATAAAACTGCTCCAGATAAAATCCCTCACTTGCTGGCAGGTGTGTGTCTGCTACAGCAAACATCTCCAGACCTCCAAGCCCCACTGCTGGGCAGGTTTCTGCCCCAGGGACACAGATGTGTCTTCCACAGGCTCCACACAGATCTGAAAACTCTCCTGGGAACACCATGCGCCTGGTACAACTTCGTTTTTAACAGGAGATGCCCAGTGCGTGGTCCTCCCACGCAGGCATTTCCCACCCCCATGACCACTCGTCCCTCCTCCAGCCTGGCTGCAGGTGTGCCGTGCCTGGAGCTGTGCCATGGCACCAGGTTTTGCCTCTGGTGACATCAGGAAGCTGAGCTGGCAGAGGCACTGCCCGGTGGGGCATCGCTGACCCTGCTTCTCACACCCCCAGCCCAGAGGAGACACAGGCAGCAGCTCCACTGCCGGCTCTGACCACACTGCTGGGATCTCTGCAAAGGCCCCTGGACTTTCCACTTCATATTGGAATGAGACACCTTGGGCTTTGCAGCCTCTTTGGGCCAGAATCAGAACCTTGGCAGAGCTCAGCTGTGCTGTGCTCCAAGCTGGGTTAAATTTGACACCCCACAAGCCCAGAAAGTGGAGCACCAAGGATCGTACTGCCTTCCCAGAGGAGGAATGGGCTAGTACTGCTCTCCTGGCTCTGGGACACAGCCTGAGGGGTGGGAAATTCCCTGAAGGCTGAATGATGGGAAAGGGCACTGAATTACAGAAGAGGTGATGGGAAAAGAAACCCATCAATGCAGCCCCTCCCAGCAGGTTCACACAAGGCTTTCAGTAAATCTTGTGCAACATAAGGAAACATCCCAGCTGGAGAGCAGCTCTGGCCACAGGGCCTCAGCATCCCTCTTCCCAGACACGAGGCCTGCAGGCATGGCTGCAGGGGCAGGGACTAAGTGACCTCTCTCAGAGGTGCCACCCTTCACCAGAGCACAGAGCACATGCCTCCCCGGCACTCAGAGCAGAGGAGAGCACAGGCCCCCTCTCCCCAGCTCAGAGCTGTCTGGCACCATGGCTTGAGGAGCCACCTCCAGCCCCAGGAGCTGCCGCTGGCAGCAGCACGCTTGCAGCCCCTGCAGCCGGCCAACATCCAACACAGACAACAGGCAACTGTCAGCATCAGCCAGTGAGGGAAAACCACAGCCATCATCCCAGCAGGAAGGTTTTGAAAGGTCACAGCTTCCCAGTGCACCTTCCAGTGTGCCCATCTGCCCTTCTGAAGGCAGAACCTTCCTCATGTATTTATGGTTTGAGAGTTACCAGCTCCTCTCCTGGATGCTTTAACATCTAAATATGAGGTTTGCTGGTCTCATCGCCCATCAGCCAGTGTCAAACTTCACCACAGGAAGGCATCTCCTCTCCTTGCTCAAAGAAACATCCGGAGCCTCCTTCCTGCAGGAGCAGTGATTTTATTTCTGGTTACCTGTCTGGTTACGGTGACGTCATGTGTGTTCTTGGCAAATTCAGCTGTTTTCTCTACAGGTGTATCACACCGCAGGCAGGATTCCCTCCGCTTGCTCGCGCCTGTGCTGTCCTGGTGTGACAGCTCTGGACTCCCTGCTCCTGCCCTGATGACACGGAGCAGAAGGCGATCCAGCCTGCAGTGCTCGGGAAGGAAGGGGAGGCCAGGAGCCGTCTGCAACTCCAGGCAGGAGGGCTCCTGGATTCACTGGCTCAGCACGGGCAGGCAGTGCAGTTGTCTGTCCTCTCACTGGGAAGAGCCCGCAGAAGAAAACAAGCCCACAAACTCCTGCCTGGATGGGTTTGGATCACCTGCCAGTGACACTTACTGACACGTGGCATCCCAGAGGACTGGGGAACGGGTCCTGGTGGCAGCTCTAAGGGTCATTTCAAGCCACAAAACACACCCTTAATCTCTCAGCTCCGTGCAGCAGCTACAGAAGTTCACAGGCATCGGCAGAGCAGCCGCTCCACCTGCCTCACACGAGCATCCTTCATCACAGCGAGCACCACAGAGCTGCTCAGCCCTCCAACAGCTTGGGAAATCCTCTCTCCACACCATCGTACAGCATCAAGTGCCCTCGGGGATCCGTGCTTGCCGCCAGTACTCCCAGCTAGTGCTGAGCACCAGGAAAACAGCCTGGATGCCAGAAGCCTGCATGTCACCAGGAATGGACTGACACAAATCGTCTCCTCACACGTCACAGCTCCCCCACACAGGTGGAGTGTGCTGCTGCGGATCAGAGGCAGGGCTGGGCACCACAAGTTTCTGTCTTTGTGGATCTAACACCTCTGCTGGGAGCTGAACTTGGCTGCGAAACATTCCGAACGAGGTGGCCACCCAAGGAGAGACAACACTCTGCTGGCTGATACTTTGCAGGTCTCTTGCAGACCCTTTCCAGGAACAAGGCAGGTGACCTTCAACCTCAAACACCAATTCAGATGCCCCCAACTGCATAGAGAACCCCTGCAGGGTCTGCTTCCTTTATTGCCAGGTCTGCTAGCCCTACCGAGGACCAGCTGGCAGAGGGACAGCCCTGCACCCAGGGGGATGGACTGTGCTGAGGTGCGTCGGTGACAGGCACTGGAGGAAGGGGAGGGTTTTGTTTCCCTTTCTGGCGATTTCTGGTGCTGACACGCTGTTGGGAACCCAGCACAGCACCAGTTTCCTGCTCCCTAGAAGAGTGTGCAAAGCAGCATCCCTCCTGCTTGCCAGGCAGGGAATCACAGTGCGGGGATGCTAAGAAGCTTTCCTGTGATCAGTGGCACAGATGGGACCTGAACCAAGTCTCCAAGCACAGTCCCCTTGCCTGCATTGGTTCCCTCCAGAGCACGAAGCCACACAAACACCCCTGACTGCAGTGAGTGTGCCCAGCACCCCTGCACAGACAGCAGCCCCCACCCAGGACATCCTCAGGCTGGAACGGGCTGGATGTGCCACAAAGCTCCTTCTCTGGTCCAGGTGATGGAGATCAGGCAGCACGGAGGAATTACTGATCACAGCACACCTCTCCTGGGGCTAACGCCCAGCACTGCCGAAGCCCGTGCTGTGCCTCTCCCACTGCAGCCCATCCCTTCTGGCGTCGAGGCATTTGGGGAGCTGCAGAATCAGCAGCTGCACTCCAACCCTGCTGCACACACAGGCACGGCCTCAGGGAGCCCCAGATCCTTCCCCTCCGTGCCCCGCAGCACCTTGCAGTGAGGGCCTGTGTGCAGGGCTCTGTGTGAAGAAGGACCTTTGGGTGACCCTGTGCCTGCTGCCTCCCATCATCACACCAGTTCTTGCAGGTATAGAAAAATCCTAATTCCCATTCTACATCTACTGCTATGTCCTACCCAGTGTTCAAAACCCTCAAAGCCTTTTCCACGATCTCAGCTGCATCCAAGACTCCCAAATCCACCAGAATACCTGACCCCTACTAGGTTTTCCCCTCATTCCCTGTAATCCTATTTGGGCATCACCTGGCCTCCGGGTTCTGCAGCATTTGCCAGAACTTGCAGTTGCTTTTGTGCCTGAACATCCAAGAAAGAATCACAGCCATCTTACAAACTAACAGCCATCCAGCCTCTTGTGTCCCCCACACCAGGAGGACCAGCTCAAATCACCAACCTAGCCAGAGTGTGCCAGAGAAGAGCAATCCTGGTGTACTCCAGACCTCCGCCCCAGCTGCAGCCCCGTTTACTGACACCAAGGCATCTTCTGGGAACGCTCAAGGTCAGGGCATCACTGAGTGATGGAACACTCGTTTGATGTTTGGCCCATCAACAGGGCTGAGTGTGCGGTTGTTGGAATGGGCCTCGCCCTGCGTGCACACCGAGAGTGCCAAGACAAGTCAGGAGCCGCAGGAGGGACCTGGCAGGGAAACTCCTCCAGCTCCTTCTTGCTGCCTCAGCTCTGCGTGTTTGGGATCTATCTGTGCGATTCAGGCTCTCCAGTGCTGTAAGAAAGGGTCTCCAGGTCTTCTCAAAGCTGGCCGTGCTAGGTCCCCCAAGGACAGGAATTTCTGCTTCATTCCGGCCCAGGCAGGCAGCATGTGTCCCATCGCCCCATGAGAAGAGTCCTGATGTTCCCCAGATGCCACCAGCCTCAGCAGGCAGCTCCCCATGGAGCTCAGGGCTGGGGCTGAGCCAGCCTGGCAGCCAGGATGGGAAGACAGATCCTTCTCCCAGCAGAGACAACAGGGAGAAGGTGGCTGAGACCCCACATGGCAGAGGATTGTCCCAGGGATTGTGGTGGCTTCAGCTGGACTCCCAGCACAGGCCAGCCTGGCTGAAGGCTGAGAGCAGCCATGGGGAGACCCAACCAAACATGTCCACACTCCTTTTCTCCTCTGCACCAAGACACACGGAAGGGCAGCTGAGGAAGACTGGAGAGGTGGGAGGGGAACACCTAGAACAGCAGGCCCAGACAAGGGCCAGAAGCATTCACTCCTACCATTGCTGTTACTACCATCCCATGGACCCATGTGGAAGACCCAACCCCCAAGCAAGGCATTCTGCCCTACGGATCATGCTCTCTGTCACACTCCCAGGGCTGATGAGTGTTTTGCTAATCGCACACCCACACACCTCTGCATGATGGGAAAGGCCACATCCCACAGGCACAGGCCAGCAGTAGAGGCTGTGCCCGATGCTGACCTCCCCTTGGCTTGTCCCAGGGCTGTTCCCCGAGCAGCGGGAGCGGCCGGTGTGGCAGCGGGAGCCAGGGTCCGGCGGGGACAGGCTCCGGCCAGGGCAGCAGCCAGGGCTCCTGCATCGCTGCCAACTTTGAGGCAGCCCAGAAAGCAGACCTAATTCCAGTCCCCACCCTCCTGCCAAGCCATCTGCCTGCCCTGAGACCACCGAGAGGTTCCTGAGCAGCGTTTCGTCATTACCGAGCCATTACGGAAAGTGGATGAGCAGTGATTGATTATAATTAATGCAAATACCTGCCTTCCGACCCTGAATTGGCAGGACCTGACTAGCTCTCCCACTAAGTAGTACAGCGTGTCCTTCCACAGGCTCTGCAAAGCATTCCCATCCTCCTCAGCCTTTCCACAAGCCATCAGGCACAGCACTGCCCATCTAGACCTGCCCTAGAAAACCATCACATCCAAGATCTGCTTTCCATCAGCCCTGGGGCCTTTTTCTCATCTGCAGATCCTACAGGCTCATTTCCAGCACCTGAACCCATTGGGAAGGCTTTCCCGGAGTTCTCCCCTTCATCAGGAGGGCAAAGGACAGTTCCCTTACGCCAGGACAGGGAGAGAGAGGGGGGCAGCAGGGTGGGAGCTGAGTGCTCTGTCACAAGTGTGACACATCCCTACTCCTCAGGCACGTGTGTCCCATCCCAGAGAGATGCTGTGCCCAAGGCACAGCCAGCTCTGCTCCAGGAGGTCACCAAAGCTGAAGTATTACTCTGGCAAAACCAGAACATGTGCTACAGCCTGCAAGGATGAGCTCAGTTGCCCTCCAGGGGCCAGCGAACAGTAAGTGACAGGAATACAGGAAAGGAAGGCACTGTCCTGCTGCAGGCAATGGGGGGACCAGAGAGAACCACTGTGGCCACCAACTCCAACAAAGAGAACTTCAAGGACTGTCCAGGCCAGGGAGAGTTGCTGTGGGCAGAAGAACCTTAACCCTGAGCTACAACATCAGAAAATAGAGTGAGAATGGACCCATCTAGTCCCTGGTCTCAGACCCTCTGAGCAGGTTCTCCTGCCTGCCTGAAAGGGGGTCACCTTCACCAGGGTCATTCCTCGTGGGTGTCTGCCCAACCTACTGCCAAATCACTCTGTTGGGAGCTCTCACCCGGATCCAGGCCAGGCCACCAGAGTCAAGGGGATAGCAGATACCTCTGGTTTGCACTTCCCACAGCCTTGTCATCTTCTGGCCTCTTTTCTACACACAGCATCATCCCATCAGCCCACCCAGCTCCATCCTCAAGTGCCACACCAGCTGGGATCGTGCTTAGCCCATGCCAGCACCATGAGCCCCAACCAAGTTCCAACTCTCGATTCATTTCTAGGAGATCACCCTTGGCCATGGTTGGCACTGCAGAGGTACCTTAAGGGAGGTATTGCTTGGGGTAAGACTCTGAGACAGGAAAAACACAAAGACCAGAGGGGATTCCCTGACCCAGGGAATCGTCCAGCTATGCCAGCCATGGCTACAACATCGGCGAGAGCACTGCCCTGGGTCTCCAAGGCAGCACCTCCTGTCCTCCTCCAGCCCACTGCATCTCTTATTTTCTCAGTTCCCTAGTATGAACTCTCCCCTTTCCAAACAACGTCAGTGCTCTTTGCTGTGACTTCCATACAAAACTTGTCTGCAAATCCTCCAGCACAGAGGTGAACCTCCCCCTTCCTGATGACATCTGAGCCTTCTCTGCCTGGAGTTATACAAATTATTTTCATTCAAGATGCAAATCATCTGCTCCCCTCTAGGACCCATCTTCTGGGGTATCTTATATTTTCCATCCTCCAGACTTGTCAGGGTCTTCTCCAGGGAGGAGCTGGACCATGAGGATTCAACAATAGCAGTTTTTACTGGCCTGTGCTGGTAAAAACTAGAGAGCAAGAGATCTGGAGATCTGGAGATCTAGAGATCAAGCAGGCGATGGGGAATACAGTATTGTCATAGAATCACCCCAAGACATTGCCCTTCAGCCCAGGCTTTGCAGTACACAGCCCAGCTCCAAGCTGCAGCAGCCAAGCTCTGGGAACACGGTCATTGAGCAGAGAAAGAGCAGCACGGTGATTCATCTTCCTTTTCATCTCTAGCCTACCCTTGCAGACTCAGTGCTCTGTCCCCAAAATTTTGGGCAGTTGGCAGACCTCTCCACCTCCCCCCAGGGCGGAGACGGTAAATGCTGAGAGGTGCTGGCGCCTTCAGGGGTTCGATTGCTGCACACCCAATTCAGTAGGCAAGCAGACGCCTGGCTGCCAAAGTTTCCAGGGAGATGAGCTTCCTCCAGAGCCTCCCCTCGCCGCACGCATCCGCCGAGCCCCCGCCGAGGACAGGCGTCCTCTGCCATCTGCACCGGACAGAGCAGCTCACAGCGCAGAGAACACCTCACCAGGGAGCGGGGCACAGCCTTCGCCTTCGAGAGGCACCGTTTGGGCTCCACTGGGCGGTCCAGCACTTGGGGAGGGGGCGAACTCGCATCCTGGCAGCCTCCTCTGAGCAGCAGAGAGGGGCAGGATGTACCGACAGCTCCGCTGCACCCAGCGCAGCTCCCACCAGCACCGGCAGCACTGACCACGCTGCACAGCGCACGGAGCGGGCACGGGAGCACCGACAGGAGCTGCCAGACAGCCCCGGCGCATCCCGGCTCAGCGGAGGCACTTCCTCACCTCCCAGCACTTTGTCGCTCAGGCTCCTCTGCAGTGAGAATTCCTCAGACGACCAGAGTCGCCCACGGGCTCGCAGCCTCCCAAACCTGCTGTCCCCCACGGATCAGTCTCCTGGAGCTCCTCCTGGCCAAGTGCGTCACTCAGCTCCGTCTTTCTCCCTGCATCTGCACCGTCACCTGCCCCGGGCCAGCACAGCTTACCCGGGGAAGCCCAGGTGCCATGCCAGGGCGAGCACAGCTCTCATTTACACTCAGCAGTGTCACACATGGGCTCGGGAGGGGAATGGAGATGAGGCCACTTCAGCAGCAGCATCCAGTGCCCCACACCTGGCAAAGCTCTGCGTGGGAATCGTGTCACAGGGGAACTGGCCACCCCCTCCAGTCTGCCCAGCAGCACGGTACCAAAACCCATCCCTCGCGGCACTTTGCAGCAGATTTTGGGGTGTGCCAAGTGCTTGAAGGCTCAAGGCCCTGGTGCCCATGGTGCATGGTGCCTTACACAGCCCAAATGAAGCGAGGAGCTCGACTGCGGCAGAGCACAGCTCCCTTTTCGCCCGGTGATGCAGTTTATTGCCTCTGTGCTCCCAAGCATGCACCAGTTTCTGATCCAGATCCAAACCCAAGTCAAGGTGTCGCCTGTGATTTAGGAAGGGCGTTCTGCCTCAGGGCCCATATCTAAGGGCTGTCAGCTGGCAGAGCACAAAGAGCCACCAAGCAGCAGCTGGAGCCAGGGGCTGGGCATGGATCGGCCCTAGATAGAGAAATCAGCACTGCTGGGATCACTCAGGAGCTGTTTTAATCTCGTCTTACTCATGGAGTTCCTTGGGGAGATGCTTTATTTAGTCAAACATTTCTGAAAGGGGGACTGAGAAACTAGCCAGGGTTTGCTCCACGCGTGGCACGACTGGGAGGGGGAAAGCTCCGTTGTGTCAGGCACCACTGAAGTCACTTGGACCTGCAGCTTTGGCCGAGCAAAGTTCCAGTTGCCAGTTCCTGGATGGCTCGTTTGGGAGACAAGGAGCTGACCTGGCCATGAGGACCCAGCCACCCCAGGTCCACTCCAGCCCAAATCCTGTATGAGAGGATTTGAGAAATGAGCACCTTTCGAGGAGGGGTCAAAGCTGTCTGCAGCACAGTGACCATTCCCCATCTGCAGAAACTCAAGGCAAGAAGGAAGCTAGTTTTTGCTCTTCTGCAAACCCAAGGAAGTGTGATTTTCCGAAGGTGGTGAGAAATAATTTCAGACAGCTCTAATTAGCAAGGTGGTGTGTAAGAAAATCCAGCTTTACTGCTCCATGCTCCGCAGCTGTCCTGGGATGAAGGGAGAGTACCGTCACCAGCGGCTGGAGCCCACCCACACCCCTCCCCTGTGCCTGCCTGGCCTGGAGTGAGTCCGATGATCTGCAGGGCAGTAAAGAGGGATATTTTTGCATGAGCTGCTGGTCCAAAGTTGCCAGTGCTATTTCAGGCAGCAACACCTACACTGTAATCCAGAGGGCTGTATTTTCCAGCGGGCACTTCAAAATCCGGCCTCCTTCCTCCCCTGACAGGCCAGCTCTACCCAACCTGGCTCCAGGATAAACAGCTCCCAGCATTGTGTGGCCACCAAGATCAATGCCACGGCCCCAGCACGTTCCTGATTCCCACTGGGACCAAGACACCTTCGGACTGGAAAAAGAAAATAAATGCCTCATCTCACAAGAAGTACCAGCTACAACAACAGGTCCTCTGCCTGCAAATCCTCCCAGGGATCTGCCACCACCAGATTACCTGTCCAGGCTAAGCTAGCTAATCCTACAGGCGAGTCGCAGACCTCGTCCTGGAGCTCAGCAGCATTTTCGGTGAGGTGCTTCAGGAGACGTACAAGCTCTAATTAAAGCTACTTTGCAACTCGCTGCATATGAAGGCAGGAAGACATTTGTTCCTCTGTGAAAGCAGAAATCAGAGCCTGGACAGGTTAAATCCCCACTCCCCTGTGTAAAAAATACCTGCACATAAGTCTTTCACACAGAAAGAGGGGACTCATACAGAGTGGGAAGCAGATGCTGATACAAGCTACCCCTAAAGACCAGCAGGATGAAGACCACAACCCCCTTTCTGGATTCAGATCAGGAGTCATTCCAGTGGGGATAATGCCACCAGCTCCTTCACCAGTGAGAGCCAGCACCATGTATCGCACCTATTTCCTCCTCCTTGATCTGTGCATGTAGGCACAAAGGAGATATGAGGCCGTCCAAAATTAAGGAGCTAGAAGATACAAAGAAAAGAGACAGGAGGAGCAGCAATAACAGGAATAGTTATATAACAGTATGAAAAAAACAATAATACTCCCAGCGCAGAAGAGGTTTTAAGATGGACAAGTGGGTGGTGAGACCTGCAGGATGCCAGGCCCCAGGACCAGCTGCTCCCTGTGTGTCAGGGGGATGAAAACCATGGCTGGGCAGAGCTGCAGAGGCTGCACCCCTCTGGGGTTTGCAGCTGGGGAAGTTCCAGCCTGCAGAGCCTGCCCAGCAGTGAGATGGCCAAAGTGAGAATCCCCCTCCCTGGATCTCTGCTCAGGGGGCACACAAGAAGCAGCCCAGCTCAGACCCCACACACAGCAGGCGCACAGACCGGCATTCCTGTTCTGTCCCCCACACCCCATGCCATCTTTCTCTCACCTCAGTTGTCCTGGCTCTGCTCACAGAGGGTCTGGGTCCCATGCAGAGTCTCAGCACCCACTTTCTCTCCTCTGAGTGAGCTGTGCAAGCAGCAGAGATCGCTCCTTGGAGAGAGACCTGCATGCTCCCATCACAGGTCTAATCCTGCATCGCATCCCGGACCTCGGCAAGCAGCAAGAGCAGGAGACACACAGCATCTTAGCCAGTGAGAAGGGGATGAATCACTGGAAAACAGACCCAGGCACAGAGCCAGAGCAGGGAGAAGATGGTCCTGTGAGGCCTCCATCTTTGGGAGCGGAGGGATTGGCGTAATCAGAGCCACAAGGTCCTCCCTTCCCGCTCAGAAGTGACCCCAGCATCCATCCCCCAGCTCCGTCACATCCCTCACACAGCTGCAGCCCAGCTGTCCCTCAGAGTGCACCTTGTGCCTGGACATTCACTCCCTGCCAGCCCCGGAGTTCTCACCACCCCCATCAGCAGAAAGAATGGGAAATACCCCTGCACTCCTTCAGATCTTCCCTCCCAGCACAAACCGCAGAGCAGGAAGGCAAACCGTGGCCTGGTTTCCCAGTTCACACACCTTTCCATCAGTTCGGGTGCTACAAATCAGGAGATCCTGCCAGGAAAGTCACCTTCAGAAGTAACCTCCCAGCTGAACCAAGAGCATGAAGTGCTCAGGGAGCCACCAGTTTGGCAAGCTGGGGCTCCCATTTCATCTTCGTCACCAAACCAAACCACAGCTGTGACGGTTCCCAACCACCAGATTTTATTTTTCCTTTGGAATCTGCCATCGAGCTCTGCTGAGACAAGGCTCCCACCAACCTGCAGCGTCCCTCAGCCAGGGAGCCAAATCAGCCCATCAGAGCCACACAGAAACAAAAGCATCAGCTCCAAGAAGGTGTCACGACAGAATGACAACCCTTAACTTGTTGTTACATCAGCCCACACATTAACGCTTTGGGCCTGAGCCAGGATGCCACGGAGCAGCCTCCGTTCCCCTTAAAGTCAAAACCTGCTGCTCAGAGATGCACAAGTTCAGAATCCTTTTTGTTTAAAAAAAAAAAGAAAAATAATAAAAGCCACGTACCTTTTGCTGTGTTTTCTCCTGACAAAGAGACCACAGTCCTGAGAAATTCCCCCATTTACTTTCCTCTTGTCTCTACCACAGCTCTTTCACTAAATCCTCTCTGTCCACGATGGCCCACATACAGATGCACATGAAATTAGTGTCTCCCAAATTAGTTTTCTCGCACGCAGTCCTAGCCCATTTTCCTCAACAACATATTATGATATGCAAGGTTCCACCTTTCTCCCAGGAAACGCAAGCTTCTAAATTTATCTTTCAGATAACTAAAAAAAGAGACAGGTCTAGCTTCCACAATGCGGGGTCAGCAGTCCCGAATGGCAGAGTATTTGCCCCAGAAACACCCAGTTAATAACACAACAAAAACCACCACAGAGCAGTACACATATGGTCATTACAGAGCTAAGTATAACTCGACAAAGTACCTTGCTTTTAATGAGGCAAAAGGCCAATTAACCTGATGAGGATGCGGAGTACTGACATTGAGCGGGGAGCCTGGATTCCCTGGAGATACACCCTGTGTATCCTCGTAACACACCAAACATGAGGGATTCAAACCGTTTCTGAGGGCACGGCATGGCACTCAGAGCTCTCCGGGTTAACGCCAGCCTTCCCCAGATTTTGTGACACAGTATCCAGCATTCAGGCTGGATGAAGGGCCAGCCGTGCATTTTTGTCAGCTCAGATCCAAACCCTGGGAAAATGCAGGCATTGTCCTCGCCCGGTCCCCACCGCCCAGCCCTTCGCAGGTGTTCACCTGCCAGAGGACAGCAAGGAAAATCCAGGAACAAAAGCAGGGACGCTCCGGCAGGCGCTTCCCGTTGAAGTAATTTCATAACCGCGTTTCCAGAGGTGCTGGAAGAACAGCACAAGCCACCGCACGAGAGCCGTGATCGGAGACACCGAAATGCGCGGAACGAACAAAAGAAAAACCAACTTCCCCCCCGCGAGGCCGTTATTTTGGAAGATGCAAAACTTCCCGGCTCTTAGGGCACACCTGGAGCGCTGCCCCTGTCCCAGCCCCGCATCCGGGGCCCGGCCCGCTCCGCAGCAAGGGAACGCGCCCGGGGCGGGGGTCGCGGCCGGAGTCACCGGAGCCCCCGCAGGCCGGCAGCTCTCCCGGCCAGGGCTGCCACGGCCGAGGCTCCCGAGGGGAGCGGCACCGGGGCGCTGGGACCACGCTGAGACCGGGGGCTCCCGCGCGGCACCGCCGAGCGCCGGGCG
>VWPU01007327.1:0-28684 GCA_013398955.1 Callaeas wilsoni
AGCCGGCGGAAGTGGCGCACGCGGAAGCGGCGCGGAGCGGGCGGCCGCGTTTCCGCAGCAGCGCCGGCACGGCCCGAGCGCGGCCGCCGCCCCTGAGCCATGTTGCGCGGCCTGGGCAGCTGGCTGGGGCTGGAGCGGGCGGGCGAGGAGCAGCTGCTGCCCGCCGGCGAGAGGAGCGGCCCCGCGGAGCAGGAGCAGCAGGAGGAGGAGGATGCAGGGCCGGCCGGGCAGGAGCAGGAGCAGGGCGAGCTGCGGGGGGACTCGGAGGCGCTGCTCAGCCAGGCCAAGGGATTCGGCAGTGAGTGTCTCGGGGCTGCCGGCTTTCAGATATGAAATAAGGAAACAAGGCTGCAAATGTGCCTTTCGGTTATCGCCTCTTTCAGGGCTGTTGTTAAAGGAGAAGGATTTCTTAAGTATCTGTTCTGTTGGCACTATGGGAGGAAGTCTGCGTGTAGAGAGAATAGATCTGTCTACGTAGAGTAATGTACTTCATGGATTGCTGTGGGCGTTTTGTGATTTTTTCATAGGAAAATAATGGGGTTTGATGATTTTGTTGAACATGTCTGCAGTCGTAGCATCACAGAATGGTTTGGGTTGGAAAGGACCTTGAAGATAATCTCGTCCCAACCCCCCTGCAATGGGCAGGGGCGCCTTTTGCTAGACCAGGCTCAAAGCCCCATCCAGCCTGGCCTTGAACGCTGCTAGGGATGGGGCAAAGCTGTAATTTGCTAAAAGCAAAATTCCTGCTTTACTGTAGTCGATTCTTCGGTAAAAATAATCCAAAGTACAGAGCTATACTCATTACTAATGGTTTGGATTTTTTTTTTAATTGATGCTCTGAAATTCTGGATCAGTATCATCTGAGAGGTTAATCCGAGCTGGTTCTTTACTCTGCAGTTGTCTTGGGCAATCTGAACTGCAGCAGTTTAGTCTGTGTAGTTTGGTCAAATACCTGCCTGGTTGTGGTAAATTGATTCTAATCTGCTAATTGCTCAGATTGTTCAGGAAGGAAAAAGGACTTTGAATTTCGGTGGAAGAATAAGTATTGACTATTATCTATGTAAAGATCTATCCCATAATTTGCTCTGTAAGTGAAAATTTGATTTAGTGGTCCATGGGTTCATTGTCTCTGTCCCCAGGGTAGAATGTGGTGGAAGGGCTTTCTTGCTGTTTTAAAACATAATCCTAGCAAATTCTGGCACAGCCTGTGCTGTGTAAAAAGCAGTAGCTGTGTAAAAAGAATCCCCTGGCAGATAAAGAATTTTACTGGTAAAACCAAAGCCTTATAGACATTACTTTTTGCTCATCATCATGCCATTACAGAAATTATGAGCATTTTGCTAATATTAACTAATAAGAGAAATATTGCTAGATACATATTCTTAATACAGGCATAGACTTGTAAGATGGAGGGTGAGTTTCTAAGTCATTTGAAAGTGTTATTTTCCACCACTAATCCTTTTTTTTTTAAGACTAAGTACCACTCCTTCTGCAGTTATATAAGTACCTTAGTTCAAAAGAATATTTGCCCTTACTGGAAATAAAAAGCATTTTGCTCTTCAGCCTGGTTCCAGGACTGACCAGAACCACTTTGTGCAATAATGCCAGAATGTCACCAGGCAGCAAATGTCTCTGTACCTTTTGCACCTAAAACAATTGTATATGAGAGTTTCTAGGGATACATGAAACAGACAATAAAAGATGGCAGGAAGTAAGCAGTCCAGTAGGTTCCTGCTTCTTCTACTCCCATAAGGGGAATAATATATGTGTCTATATCTAAAGTGTAGATGTTTACCTTTGTTTTTAATACCTGAATCATGTGATAGGTTATAAAGCCTGATAACAGATATAAAAGATGCTAGTAAGTACTTGAAGGATGTTTGGTTACCACCATTCTGTGACTTGTAAGTGAAAGTTACATATAAAAAATTGTCTTAAGGGTTGGCTAGACCTCTGCATATTTTGGTATTGATTTGGTGATATCATAACAAGAGAACATTTTATCCACCACAAGGAATAGTCAGCTTTCCAAAAGGTGACATCAGTGGTCCAAAGTAACTCATTCTACCAGTGGCTAACAACCACGTGTTAAAAGAACTTTTTTTTTTTTAATGATAAGATTATTTTTTACATTTCTAACCCATAGGGAAACTGGATTTTTTGAGAATTCTTGAGAAGGAAGGTATTTTTTTGTTTGAAACAGTAGTGCTGGGTTTTGTTTTGGGTTTGGTTTTTTTTTTTTTTTTTTTGGTAGGTGTTTGACAGCCCCTTGTATAAAAGTCAAAGAAGGGGATTTTCTGGAATAACTGATATATGTGACTCCTATTGAGCTGACCACCAAGGAGCACCCTCAGATCCCTTTCTGCAGGACTGCTCTCCAGACACTCCTCTCCCAATTTATATTCATCCCATGTGCAGAATCCAGCATTTATTCTTGTTAAATTTCATGCCATTGATGTTTGCCCAAATGTTCGAATCTATCTAGATCCCTCTGCAGTTATTTTATTTACTATGGCACTGACACAATGGATGTACTGGAAATGAGGTACTGCAGTCATAATGCAACTGTTCAGATATAGTAAAGTGCTTGTGACATCCTGTCATCTGAGAAATAGTACCAATGTTTTAAAATCTCTTGTCTGTAAGCTGATATTTGATGTTTCTGAAGGTTTATGATATACATCTTGCTCCTTGCAAGTTTGTTCTCCTTAATTAAAATAGAATAATACAGTGCTGATGGCCATGCTATGTATATGTAGTTCTTTCCTTGCCACCTCTCTTCACTTCAGCACTGCTAATACAAAAAATGTGAATCTTTGAGAATATTCTTCATTGCTGTTCTGACACTAAATATATTCAGAAAAATGACCCAGCAGAGCCACAGTGCTTTTCATGGAGCTAAAGAGAGGAAGAAATGCAAAATAGGTAAGGGCAAACATCAAGAGAAAGCTTCTATGCTAAGACTTTTGAAGGAGGTGATACCTGCCTGAAATTTTTCATGGATTTGCTGCCTCAGTTTATAAGACTCTATTGTGCATGTTGATTTTCTTAAAAAAATATATAATTCTGTTTTAATAGTGTTGCTAAGTTACTTTATGGCTTAATGTCTTAATGTATAAATACTTACATGAAATCAGGAAAGACACATTGCTTCAGAAAACTCATTGGAAGGGAGTATTTCAAGGACCATTGGGAATGTCTGATTTAGTAAACAAGGTTCATGTATAAATATTTGATTTACAGAAAGTTGTGGTCATCATTGGTAAAGAATATAAACTAGAAAAGGATAAATAGAATTTTAGGGGTTTTTTGTAGGCCAGAAGCTGGGTTATTTTGAAAGAAACTTTTAAGTACGTATCCAAATGTCAAAAGAGAAGGAAAAATAAATGTAGAAAGAGAACTAGATGTAAAGAAATCTAATCTCAGGTCCTTTTTTTTGTCTCTGAAAGGTTACCTCTTCAATTTTGCCTCTGCTGCTACAAAAAAGATATCTGAATCTGTAGCAGAAACAGCACAGACAATAAAGAAGTCTGTAGAAGAAGGAAAAATTGACAGTATCATTGATAAGGTAATTTATTTCTAAATACTTAATCTGGAAGATCTGTTTGCTTACCATTGTTTCAACATGTGGCAAATCTGGGATTTGATAACATTTCTTTAGGCTGTCTTTAGATATTATGTCTTTCAAGAGATATTATGCATCTCTTGTCATAATGAATGATGTGACTGAAATGTTTATTCAAGGTAGACTTGCCAAGAAATGGTCACCCTGCTTTACTCAGTGCTGCACCTATGTTTGTTCAGTTCCCTCAGGATGCTGATATGCTGGAGAAAGATCAGAAGAAAATAGGAGAAATACGGACATGCGTAGAAGGGCTGGAAGAATTTGAGTCAGGCAGTTGAGGAATGTCTGTCTCAAGATGTGTGGACTGGTTTCTTTTTGCCGCACAGCTTATTTAGTTGGAAAAAGGAATGAGGTAGCTTGCATCTTAAAGGCATCTCAGCAGCAGAAGTCAGAATTAGCTTGGCATTGTAGATATTGTATCCTAAGATATATCCCCAGGGATATACAGGTGCAGTTTCACAAGAACCAGTGAGCTAGTGAAACACCTTGTTACTGTCCTGTTCTTTTCCCCACCCTGACCCCACCACGTAGTTCTTGCTCTCTCTGTTGCTGTCTATCAGCTCCAGTTGCTTAACTGGTGCCAGCAAGTGTTCTTCCAGTGCTTTAAGCCACAAACTTGGCAGAAGGAAAAGAAAAAAAAGAAGAAGGCAGCAATAAGTGTTCTGTGTTTGCTATTGAGAGTAGCTTGGAAGGGAAAGGGAACTGGCCAAAACCATCCCAGCTGTAGTAGGATTGTGTATCCAGGAGTGTCTGGCACAGGCAAACCCCTTTTCCTGCTCCTGTCTCAGACAGCCCTTCAGGGGAACTACAGCATTGCCTGGTTTTTTAATACAATAGAATTCTGTTTCTTGATACAATTAGTGTTCACGCTGTCTTCCAAACAAATCATCAAATGATATCAAACAAATTTCTATTACGATCACATTTTACATTTTGTCTTCAGATTTCATTGACAATTGTCTATATAATAATAGCAGAGATCTATTTCCTTCTACGGTATGTCAGAGTCTAATGTAATTTTGATCTATATCAAAGAGGAACAATCAAGTAACAAGATTCTTTGTTAATTTAATGCATTAATAATAATGCTCCTAAGAAACTATAGCTAAGTACCTACAGCATATTTTATGCCTAAAATACCATTTTCTTTTTCTGTAAATGTCTTAGAGTAATATGAATTCCCTGTTTCAATTAATCAGTATTACATACAGATGAAACAAAATTATACCTGTATCATCATTAAGCTTTCTTCTTATACCATATAAATTATTTTATTCCATAAATAGAAAAAATTCACATAACTTAAAACCAGAAGGAACCACAATAATCTGTTTGTATAACTGACACTACTATATTTCTCTCACTGATAGTAATCTTAAACTGAAATACTGGGTCACTGAAGGAACAAAAGTATAGGAATTTATCAGGATTTAGCTTGAAGACTTCAGTGCATGTTGGCAACTTGTTAGTCCATAAAGCTCACTGCAGAAAATTTGTATTTTGTGAGTGGTTTAAGTGTTCATTTCTAGGTCCATCATTTTTGCCTCTGCTTTCAACCACAGAATATTTGCATTATGGCATGCCACATTCTGAGACTGTTCTCCATTTTTTTAATTCTAAATTCAATATAAGATGTTTCTAAATAGGATTGCTTTAATGAAACTTTGTCAACAAGATAAATGGAGAAGCTATTTTGTTTCAGCTAAGCAGATGTTCTGAAATACAACTTTACAATTTTGGAAGTCCAGTTTCTTGCAATGGATATATTTCTTAGGCAATTCTTGAAACTTCTGTAAGGCCAGACACTTCTCTAAATGTTCAGTGTTAAAAATATGTTTAAATAAGTCTAAAACGTCTGCATTGTCTGTATTGGATACAGTAAGACAGTAAGTGGATATGCATAGTATGCCAATGTTCAAATTATCAGCTAAGATTTTCCATCTTTTTTCCTTGTCCCTTGAACTTGATAAAACTATAAATACAATTTTGAAAGCATACACAATAGTTTTAAATGCAAAATCAAATGTTTCAGTAAAAGGAAGTGTATGATTGACATAAAGACCTTTAATTTACAAGAAGGGCCACACAGATATAAGAATATGCACTGTATTTGGAAGCACTTTCTGGCTGAACTTAAAACAAGAGGAGTGGATTTTTTTTTTTTTTAATTGTGGTTCCCTTATTTTTTATTTTAGACAATTATTGGAGATTTTCAGAAGGAACAGAAGAAATTTGTCCAAGAGCAGCAAACCAAAAAATCAGGTAATGTATGCTTTTTTTGATGATGCCTAACATCACATAAGTGAAACCTTGCTGAAAGCTGGATAATTGAGCTATATCTAAAACTAATCTATCAAAACACTCTTTAATGAAACACATTATGGCAGAACTTAATGCATATGATGGAACAGGAAGATTGTATTTTTAAGTGAGGTTAGTGTTACATTATGTAGGTGGTTTAGATTTGCTTTTTAACCAAATCCTGCTTTGTGAAATAAACTCAAAGACCACCATACTAGCAAACTTGTTTTCTCACATTGTGTTTCATCGTTGACTTTTATCTTTTTAATGTGTTACCTGAATGCAATAATTTTTGATAGTTTGAGTATGTAGTGACTCTGTTAATCTTGAAAACGAGCTGGTTTTAAATGGATTGTGATAAAATTTTTCACGGTGCTTGTAGTTAGTATGTTAGTCTGGTTTCTTCTTGCAAGATTCCTTATGGGACCATATTGTCCGTATTTGTGTCTTTTTGTCTGTTAGTAAACTTGGGCTTCTCTAAAAGCTACATGAAAATAGGTAGCTAGATTGGCCAAAGGAGGAGTAACAGATGGCCTGACTGAAAGAAGCATTAGCATCACATGTGGATCCATGTGGGTGAAAGATCTTGCTGGTATCAGCTGCACAGGCAAATAAGCATTGCTAGTTTAAGGGCACAAGAATTGTTTAACTGCTACAGATGCATCATATTGTCTCTGTAGGCTGAATTTGCATTGACAGTGAAGAGATTAATAAATATCTATACATCTACAATAGTTTATTTTCCTCTCTGTACAGCCCAAAGAACTATTTTGAAATTATCTACATAAGGATATAAACCAGCTGAACTGGAGTAGGCTTGCTCAGTGTATAGCAGGTTGTAATTCGTAACGAATTTATAACATTTTTATCCATTGTTAAAGAATTGGTGTCTTCTGGGTGTAATTTATTTTGCAAACTTAATTTAGACAAAGTTTACACATTTAAAGTGAATCTGGAAATACTATTTGCAGGCCGCTTAATCAGTTATACAGCACTACTTCAGTAGCTAAACTAAGAGGCACCAAATTCTGACTGGTGCACACTGCAAAGAAATCCCCACAGTTTTATGTTTACAATAACAGAGATCAGCAACTATTTAGTTATTATTTTTTTACCTCTGATAAGCAAAGATCCATTCCTAGGGTTTGTCTATTATGCCATGGACTTAAGTTTAGGAAAAAGACACAATTACTTGGCCTACTGGTGTAACTCTGCTTACTTTTGGGACACTGTATGTTACCTTATGGAATGTCTGTTATTTGGAGTGGGGTTTTTTCAAGTAATACACATGCAATTATCTTCTCTTCAATACTAGAAGCAGCAGTGCCTCCCTGGGTAGACAGCAATGAAGAAGAGACAATTCAACAACAAATACTGGCCTTATCAGCAGTAAGTATTTCATTTCCTGTAAGATTTGAAATTTTCTCTTGGAGAAATTAAAACTACTGAGCTTCTTTAAGTAAGTTTATTAAATTATGTGTTTTCAAGATACTTTTAATATGTCTGTCACTGCACCAATCATGTGCAAGAGTAAATAATTCTATCAGTTTCAACTTGAACCAAAGCAGATCTTCAGTATGGTTTTTATTTTTATAAAGGCTTTACAGATTGCATTGCTGCTCTTGTGTGTGAAATTTGGTGTCATTTTTCTGATATCATTTAATGACCAAAAATATGTTCTTCAAAGGATAAACGGAATTTTCTGCGGGATCCTCCAGCAGGTGTGCAGTTTCATTTTGACTTTGATCAAATGTACCCTGTTGCACTGGTGATGTTACAAGAAGATGAGCTGCTCAATAGGATGAGGTTTGACCTCGTTCCCAAACAGTAAGTAATTTCTGCTGGTAACTGTATCATCATGCTTTTAATGCGTCTGTAAATACTCATAAATTACTCCTTGTTCTTTTGGCCTCCTTCAGTCCATGTTCTTCCCATGTGTATGTATATTTTTATCTGCTAATGTCTAACACATGGGGTATTACATGTGCATTGCAGTTCAGTGGTTGGAGGTAAGAAAAAATCTGTATCTGTGAGACAGAACTAATGAGGACCTGTTGACTTAAGTATGGGAGAGGCCCTCAGTGTTTCCATGTCCAATGTGCTAAATTAAATTAATTTTTTTTCTCCAAAGAAAGGTAAGGGCAGCAATAAAAATGTTCAGATCTGTTGGTGTAACTGACATCCCAAAAAGGTGATTACAGATAGTCAGAGACACCCTCCCTGAGAAACAGTAATAGAATGTGTCACAAAAAAGCAGCAAGCAAGAAAAACTGGATTTGGATAGGAAATCAGAAAAGCTCTGTGTTGCAGAGCTTTATTCCAGAGCTGTTATTCCTTGTCTAGTCCCAGACTCTGCTCCTAAAGCTTGTTTCACAACTCAACTTTCTATTTAAGTGGGAGTTCCCAACATTAGTCTTCTCGTCTAAGGATGAAAACAGGAAAGAAAATCTTTCCTTGTG
This sequence comes from Callaeas wilsoni, assembly GCA_013398955.1. Taxonomy (NCBI): domain Eukaryota; kingdom Metazoa; phylum Chordata; class Aves; order Passeriformes; family Callaeidae; genus Callaeas; species Callaeas wilsoni. Next base: position 8,386 of record VWPU01007327.1, read on the forward strand.
ACATTTTCTGTCTTAAATCTCCTCCTTTTATAAACCTTCCCCGTTCCTCATTCTGTTTACCTTCTTCTCTGTTGTCAGTTCTGAAGATCTGCCCGTATTCTCTGATGCTTTGTCTTCAGCCTCTGGTCATGTTATCCTTGCCTTTTCTACCACATTGCTTAATTTTTTTTTGCCTGTTCTTAGTCTCAGTGGTCACTGTTTGCCTGAGTAGGTGCAAAGGTAACTTCATTCTTTCTTAACCTACACAAGTTCCTCCCCACAGATCTTGCCATTTCTGCCTTCTGTTGCCTCTAGGTTAAAGTTGGGTCTTTTCTTTCTTGCTGGAGGGATTTCAGAGGGAAATGTTACCTGAGGTAGGGGTAGTCTCCCACTTATAAGAGCTGGTCATTTCCAAGATGGCACTTTCTAGTTACTAAAGGTTCTGTGGACGTGCTGAAAGATGTGCAGATAGTGAAATAGTACTGCTGCAATCTAGGAATGGCTTCTGCCACCACAGATGTTCCAGCTCCACCTGATGTCTAGGGAAGATGGAGACAATTATAGTTGGACAATAATAGAGTGTTCTGCTTAGAGGGGAAGAGAATGGGGTTGTTTGGCTTCTTGGGTTTGTGTACATAATTTGTCAGGACAGATGGAACAGCATGATGTTTTTCCATACAACATATTGCTGTATGCTGTTAAGCTTTTTCTAGAGTTGTAACATTACTATTGTATGTTCAAGTCAATTGCAAATGTCTTGTGAGAGATCAGGAACTTTAAAATGATGGACTTTTTAAAATGTGTTAATATCACAAATTTATTTTTTAAGTTTTTTACTTAAGTATCAGCTATGTCTACTCCTCCTCTCTGCATATTTGTTTTTCTTTCACTGCTAGATGGTAAAAGGAACCATATTCTAAATGTAATAATCAAAATCTGTTTGTTCTCTCTAGCGTAAAGGAGGAGGTGTTCTGGAGAAATTATTTCTACAGGGTGTCCCTAATTAAACAGTCTGCACAACTCACCGCTCTTGCAGCTCAACAGCAAGCAGCAGGAAAGGAAGAGAGCAAAGGCAGAGAAGAGGATAGTGAACTGAAAGGTATGGGAAACATTTGTTTTAGCACAGTTCATTAACTTAGTGTCACACTGTTGCCTAAAATCCAAAGAAAAATTTTTCAAACAATATTAAAATTGATAACATTAAGAGCAGTCTTTTAATGAAAGCTTTCAGTTACACATGTAATACCTATACACATGTGCAGCATCAAATTTTCACAAGTTTTATAAGTTTAATTAATTAGCATGTCTAGCAAGTACATCAAATAGGAGAACAGTTGGTAACCCACCCTTGGATCTGCCCCATTGGAGCCCCTCCAAGGGTTCTTAGCCCTATATCTTGTTATATCTACGAAGTGTCTTATTATTTTGGCCCAGGTCCTGGTGCAAAACAGGATGTCCTTGTTAGAAACTTTTTCTTGAAAATAAGACCAAACAGAATTTCAAGAATGTGGCATAATATGTGAGAAAGGGTAAATACTGTTCTAAAGTGTGAGAAAGTGCTAGAAACTATACAGCTATATATTAAAAATGTACAAAGCTACAAATATATAAAAAAGTTTAAAATCTTTAGGCATCACCAAATGCTCTTTGTATACATCAGGTGCCATCACATTTTTATCTTGGATTGCCTATTAAATCAGGGTTTCACTCACCGTACTTGGTGTCTTTGTGTAGATTGGGGAAGAGGAGGCTCCTGGTGCTTTTAAGCTGTTTTCCAGTTTCAACCAACTAAGAGTGGAAATCTCAAGAGGAGAAATGTTGTGCTCGACTTCTAACAGCTCATGACCATTAGTGGTCTCAGGTGTGATTTTTGACTTGTCAAAAAGAAGTAGGAGACACCTTTGGTTCACTTGATCAGACAGCAGGTACTAGCCAATCCAGATAGCTGGCATATGGTTTGCTCTTGGCTTTTGCTCATCTCTCATGCCAAACAGAAGTCAGTGAGTGATACAGGGGTAGAACTACTGTGGTGGTAGAGCGCAGGGTGAGGAAAGGCCCATAATGTATTTTGGAAACAGAAAAAATGGGGACCAGGAGGCTGCCTGGGATTCAGCCTTGACATGAAAAAGCTGCTTCAACAAAGGTGCCTTCAGTTACAATGATCAGTTTCTACAGGTGATTCTTATTGACCCTCTTGGGAACCACTGGATGTTTATGCATGTTAACAAATTCTGCAAGCAGGAATGTCTATGGCTTAAAGAATATAAAGCAGTTACTGGCAGAAACACAAAAGATAACCAGTAGCTCATTAAATCTTAGCTTAACTTAGGTACACTCACCACCCCGGTAAGACACTGCAGGATCTTGGCAGGCTGGGTAGGCATTGGGCATAATGCAGGCTTTGCCGCACCTTGGAATGGTTGTCATATCCCCAATAGCAGTGAATTGTCATCCATGAAATCCACTAATACTTATGTCCTGTTGACAGTGCTGGCCTGACTGACAGCCAGCTGATCACTCCTTTTTGAATGTATCTTCCCATGCAAGTATTTTTCCTCTTGAGTCACCTTTCTTATTCTTTTTACAGACTTCTTCACAGGTTTTTTGCACAACTTAGTAGTCTTCTGCACAGTCTGAGCTAAGATTACTCAGCTAGGCCTTTGCTCCTTGGACAGGCAGCTGAACTTTGAGGTGAAGGGAAGGCTACAGATGGAATTACAAAGCTAGGCTTCCATGTTGCATATGTGCCTTTGTTGTGAATTTATCTTATGTTTCTCATAGGTTCTGTGTGGAGTGTGCCTGTGTCAGCGTAGGCAAGGTCCCCATTTAGAGTGGAAAAAGTAGTTTTCCCTGAGTTAATATCCGAGCAATGCTGACAGGACAGGCTACTCCAGAATCTACTGCAGACCAAGAGGCACCAATTCCCACTACTTTTATTCAGGACAGTTGTTTACTGTCCCAAAACTACATCTGTTTTAACCAAAGTGTCTCAACTTTACAGGAGAGATGGCATCTCATCCTATTGAACAACAAAAATGTGTTTGAGTCATCTAAAGCCTTGGAAAGTACCATTTAGTCAAACTGAAGGTTGCTGGATTCTAGTAAAATTCCCATTGTGACTAAAGCAAAACATATCTTGATTTTAAAAAACGAAAACCTCCCACTGTCTTTTGGCCTGTTGCAGCTCTTCTGCAGTTCAAACCACCAGTGTGGGTTATGCAGATGGATTTACTAATGACTGTATGTTCTGTAATGGCAAAGATATATGTACCAGACTGTAGTAAATGCATGTTTTGTTTGACTCAGAAATTGCATAGATTTGGGAAGCTCTGAATTATACGTGTTATTTTTGGTTTAAGTAACCTTTTTGAAGGTTGAATTCCCTAATTGGAGACTAAAACTGGAAGTAATTGCCTGTTGGTAGTTCTTCATAATGTTCAGGGTTTCTTCTTAAAGCTGAGTGTCTATAAAATAGAACTGTTAGCCTTCCGTTTCTCTGTCTCCTCCTTAGCTGCTCTTTTCAGAAAGTTAAATTAGCATGGTTGATGTGAAAGGAAAAAAGAAGAGACAAATGGAAGACATTCCACATTCTAGTGTAAAGGCTTTATAAGACCTATGACAAAATGCCAAGTTCTAGCCCTTCTCTAGGTATTAGTAGCTCTGTAGTTAGGAACTAAGTCACCTTGGGATGAGAGCACACCAGCAGTGGAGGAGATGATGCCAGGCCAGTAGGTCCAGAATGATGCTAATGGTACATCAGTCACACCTGACTGGGGCATGGCCCAGTGCAGAGCAGGTGCGGCCTGAGGCAACTCTCTTGAACAGCAAAGAATTACTGCCATATCCTACACCTTCCACGCTGGAGCCTCTTTGGCTGCAGTGTTGAGTGCAGTGAGAGATCCTCTGGAGATTGGGAAGTGGAAGGAAGAGAGAAGATGAAACAGAGCAGAGGGCATTGAGTAGAGGAGCTATAAAAACAGTGACAGCTACCAATTAGGGAATGATTTTAATTAAAACTGGTCTCAATTTTAAAAATTAAACACAAAAAAAATCCCCAATCAGAAATTGCTGAGTTAGCAGGAACAGTCCACCTGGGCACCCTGTAGGAAGCAGAGCTGCAAGCTCAGAGCTGCTTTGCATGTTAAAGCACAGAGATCTGCTAAGCAAGCACTCCACCACTACCACAGCCTCACCTGTATGTTAATTGTTCTTGCATCAGCCTGGCTCTTCATTGTAACTCCTCTCCCCTGAGAGCTGCACAAGGAAGAAAGCTGGGGCGTTCCTTTACCTGCCAGGGAAAAGATCTAACCTTGCTTGTACACAATCGTTGTCTTCCTAGCACCATGCTCTAAATACAGAATGCACAGCGAGTTTTCTTAAGAAATGGGGACCAGCTTCTAGGGTTTGCTCCTCAGTGACTTCCTTTGCCTGTGTGAAAGGTAAGGCTGCAGAACACTGTTCTCATGTGCCCTTAGGGGTGTGCACAGTACGTGTGCAGTCTGGCGTGCCCAAGAGCTAACTGGCACCCATGTCAGTAGTAGTACCCAGCCAGGGGAGTTTGAGAGCTTCCGTGATAGACAGTGACTGGATTTTATGACCAAGTCTATGTATTTGTAACTTTAAAAGATCTTGGGACGTCATTTTGAGGGTCCTGTCCTTTAAGTTTAGAGTCATAATGAGGAAGTGGCTTGTTAAATTTGTCCTAATTAAGAATAGAAAATTGCTTCTCTTTGTTTTTGAAAATAGTTCACGTGTGGCTAAATTCAGTCTTTAACCACAAGGATCCCTTAAAATACAGTATTTCCTTGTATATTTAATAGCTATGCAAATTAAATGAGATTTTTATATATTTAAATGTTATCTACCTTTTTTTTTTGCTTGATAGAAACAGTACGGCCAAAAACACCGCCTGTTACAATAAAGCCTCAAATAAAATCACAAGAGGTAAAAATGCTGTTATATTTTATCTGGTAGTTAGTATGTGAAGCTGTTCCTTAATAAGTAATTATGCATGTTTTTTAGTAAGTTCTGCTATATAACCATAATAATATAGTATCTGACAGTCCTTACCTGCTGCTGTTTTGCTGTGATATTAATTTTTAGCATATAATCTTGAATCTCATTTTCAGTAGCAGAAACAGTAGTTAATCTGAAGGATGTTTTCCTTAGTACCCTGCACATTATGATGTGATTTTACTCTCAAGAGTGAAATTTCCAAAATGTTTGGAGTAGAAGGTTAACGTTGCATTGAGACGCTAGCAGTACCTCCATAAAAATATATTGGCATGTTCTGTTCAACTCTTCAAGCTGTGGTCAGGCTGAAGTATAGAAAATCTAAATGATGCATTGCAATAGCAACACTGTTTTATTTCATTTTTGCTTGGTACTGCAAAAACCTTTACCTTAGACACATAATGACCTTTGTTCATTTCTGGATTGTAAAACTGGTGCCAGAGAACACTCTTGGCAGAAGCAGAGCTGTGCATTCACTTGCCAATAATATGCAGCAGACAAAGATTTCCAAAGAACAGTCCTCTCTTAATCTTACTTTGGTGTAGAAAATTGTTACTGAATTGTGGTCAAATTTTTAATATTTAGGTCCTGTTCTGAACTACTCAGGAGTTTATTATTGTTTCTGGAGATTACAAAATCAGAGTTAAAGTTGTTAAGAGAACATGAAAAGACAGCCTAGAATGTAAGCCGATCATTTCAGTACAGCTATCTAACATTTTTGTTTGTATAAAAATACTCTTAAGGAAAAGTAGCCAATAAAGAAAAGTAGTTGTGAGAGTAATGCGTTTGAGTTTTGCCAGGTCTATTTAAAAGCAGTCACATGAGTGGAAGTATGTATTGGTAAGTTTTTTTACCCTGTCTGGATAAGTTTATACTGAAGTGTCTTGTTGCAGGATGAGGAAGAGATTTCCACAAGTCCAGGTGTATCAGAATTTGTGAGTGATGCTTTTGATGCCTGTAATCTGAATCAGGAAGATCTAAGGAAAGAAATGGAACAACTGGTGCTAGACAAAAAGAAAGAAGAAACTTCAGTAGTTGAAGGTAAAGCTACTATTACCTCTGTTTCTTACATAGAGCAATTCTAAGACAGGTTGATTTAAAAGAAAAAAAAAAAGTTGTAAGTCAGTTTAGGAAAGTAGATCTGTGATAGTTTTCTCCGAAGTGTATGAAACAACCTTCAATGAGACATTGCAGAAATTAATGATAATTTTTCCAATGGTAAGACCACATCTTATACAGAATGTTAACTGTGAGTGGTTTCAGTCCAAAGAACCTAAGAGTTTTAGGTTGCTCTTTTATGAAAGTAAGTGTGGGGTATTTTTTTCTGTTTATCTCATCCTTTCTCTTTTACAGGTTCTTTTGCATACTAATTTTTTTCTTTAATTGACATCCTTGTAGGTAAAGTACAGTATTTGGAAGTCAGGCTCTGTTTTCTCCTTTTGGCACCAGCTAAAAAGGCACCATTTGCACCAGACTATGAGCTATAGGCCTCTGCCTATAAAGGCCTACAGGCATTTGGAACAGTTAAAATTTAACAAATAGTTCTGAGAATGATGATAAAAAAATTAAATGGAGCTTATTAATTAAAATAATTCAGAAGAACTAATATCAGTGTAAAGACCACAAAAACAGTCTGTGATGATGTGACTCTGGCCATACATAATTTACTATGACAGCACTTGTATATATAGATGCTTATCACAAAATTTGCAGAATTTTCTTAAAATGGGCTTTGAATTTTGCTGAATCATTGTTTTCTGATTTTTTTTTTTTGTTTCCTGTCCAATACATAGCCAAGATTGAGGAATTATGAGTATAATATCGGTTTTTTGCATCTAGTTCTTTGAAGAAAGTGTTTCAATAGGTCATTAATGTGTTATTTGTTCAGGGAAATCTCAGCTGGCCTGGAGTGACTTGGACTCTGGAATTGCGTACCTTCCTATCCAGGCTGGAGTACCAACCAACATGTAACACATGAAACGCCCATCTCCTCCCCCACACTCTTGCCTCTGATAGGCAGAGCTAATTAAAACAGAGATTACCAACACAGGAATGCCTTCTGACTCATTTTTTGCCCTGAAGTATGAAATATGATTACCTTTAACCCTGCTTAAAACGAGCTTGCCTAGCTACAAATGTCAGTGAGCAGAGTACCTTCTTCTTTGTTTTCAACTAGCCACAGTATTTGATCTTGGTTTTTTTTTCCATGACAGTATATCAACACTTTTACAAACTTCACTTTTTATGGAGATTTAAAATTGCAAAGAGAGATTCAGTAGAGTGAAAGACTGTAGATAATGATCTTGCAAAAGGACACTCATAATGACTTAACTGTGTATTTGCTTGTTATATCTTTATTATATTATGCATATAGGAATATAGCCTTGTCTATTAATTAATTCCTACTTGTGATCAATAAGAAGGTGAAATTTCTGATCTTGAAGTTTCTTTCATTTTTAAGGAGAATAGTCCATAAAGTTCAGGGGATATAAGAGATCGAATGCAAATTCATCTAGTTTTACATAAATAAGCAATATCCAATATTATCAGTTAAATTCTTACACATCATTTATCTCTTGTAGAAGAAACTGCTGATTGGGAGAAGGAATTACAGCAAGAGCTTCAAGAGTATGAGGTGGTGACAGAATCAGAAAAGCGTGATGAAAACTGGGATAAAGAAATAGAAGAAATGCTGCAAGAGGAAAATTAAACATTTTCACAAAATCTCTATAACCTAAAGCTTTTTCAGAGGACTGACATGGATTTCTGCTTTCATATTTTGCTTACAAAAACATCTTCAGAAGACATAAAAGAATCTAAAGTCTCTATAATTCCATATGGGAATACAACCAGTATTTCTGTTCTTTATATGAGCAGTTTCTGAATTTCTATATTCTTCAAAAGAAAAAAAAGAGGAGGCAGACACTGCAGGTTATATGTCATAATTAAAAGTGATAACATTAATACATGAAGCAATGGTTCAGTCTGAGGCATTTTTAGTTGATCAAGAAGCTCTTCAAAGAGATTTCTAAATCTGAGAATTGGGGGTTTTTTTTGTCTACAGCCTTCTGTTTGGGATGTAAAAATGGGTGTTGTAAGTAACTTAGTCTGACAACAATTCCCTCTTGACAATTGCACTCTGATCCCTGTATAATCTGTAAATGTGTACTATTTTTAAGGTACTTGTAGCTGGTAGATTTCACGTGTATTTAACTTCCTTAATGTATGTAGCCAAAGAATTTATAGAAAACCCTATCGAATAACTTTCAAGGATTTGGTAAAACATACTAATGCAAACTCGAAAAGAAGCTGATTATTTATCAATCAGGCAGCAAACATTTAAGCATTTAAATTAGGACATAGTAACTGCTTGAATTAAATTTGGGGTTGTTTATCATATTGAGATACTGCCTTTCCCCACAAAGAGAAATAGTTTAATGCATTCTTTCTGCAGAAGGCTCTTACATTTCTATTTAATTTTACTGTCTGAGCTGAGAGCAAATTAAATGCTTCTCCTTATTTTAAGTGCTGAAACATTTATGTAAAAACTTTCACTGGTTTGGACATCTTTATTAAATACTGTAAATATGTATAAAATTGGCTCATTTATTTGGAGGGAGGGCAATGAGGAGCAAATATACTTCAGACAGATTTTTAAAATACATTTTTTCACAATGCTTAAAGGCATAGAATTTAAATTTAAAAATAGGGGGTTTTTCTTTAAAAGGTTTTTGATTCTTCACAGGCATCTGGATGTTTCCTGTGGTTATACCATTAAGTCAGTATCTTTATATAGATAAATGAAAGTTTTATGTTCTGTTTGTCATCTATTTCATAAACTTCTATGACAAAGCATTCATGAAATTCCAAATACAAAGGAAAATGGGTAAAATTAAGTAGGTCAGAGCCATTAAGCACAATTGAATTATAGGCATGTTACATACAGTAAGCTCTGTCTTAATGACATAATTCTACAGAAAACTTTTGTAAAGAGACTGAAGAGATTATAGCTGTAATTACTCAGTCAATATTCATCCCGTGGGAAATGAAAAGAACTAAGTAGTTTCCACTGCTGTTACTGTAAGAAATGACTATTTAAATTTGTCTCCATTAGCAACTTGGACAGAAAGTCCTCCTCTATTTCTCATTATGGAAAAGGAATTGTTTTAAACCTGCATACATTTGGCTTCTCAAATTAGTTTATTGCCATACACTCTCTCAATTGCAAACCATTTTAAGTACAATTTGTATTTTTATAGTGTTTTTCACTTAGTTAACAGATGCGAGGTAGGTCATGGTAAATAAGAGGTACTTAAGGAGCTTTTTATATCTGGGATTAATTAAAGATGACAAAAGTTACATCTTTATGCTCATAAAAATAAGACTATTCCCAGCTCAATGGTTACTCTTGACAAATGCTGTAGATTTAAGCTGGAGATATTAGGATCTGTCTACTGTACAGTTTGACATGACACCTTCTAAAAAGATAGAGTAGTAGTATAGTAGTTCTATTCTGATTGTGGCCAGTCTTCCCTGGATGACTGAGAGCTCCAAAATCACTGCTCCAAAAATCCGCTTTCTTAAAAACAAGCCTGATTGTTCCTAGCATTTTCAGGTGTATGATGGCCTTATTTGCATGGGGCTTGTACATCAAGCCTCATCTTTCTTTTCCTGTAAGCCTAACCTATATGGTGGTCATAGATACTAAATTCCATTTCCCATAAAAGATGGTTCCTACATATAAAATCTTCATTTTTCAAGTCTCATTAAAAGCAAGTATATGTATAAAACAGAAGAAACCAACCCACTGTTTAAATTTGCATTTAAAAAGACAACGAAGTAGCAAGGCTGAATCTGACTTGAGCTCTGATATTTAAAGTCTCTTATCAAAAGTCATATTAATATTTTCAAATCTGGATGTCTGGTTTTAAGCTGGAAAGCTGAAGTAAATTCTCTGTAATCTTGCAGTTTTCAGGCCTGGCCTATGCCTTTCATTTACGTAGGTGCTACAGGTGGCTAGCAGTTCTTACTGTGCATGGGAAGAGGGAAAGTTTCTGCATTTCACTTGCCATGTCACAGGTAGGTAGACCTCTTCACGTTCATGGTGAATTTTGCCTGCCTTTGTACCCAAATGTGTCATAATAGTATATTACATAAGCAAGTGTGCTGGTCTTTTCTTAATAACATAATTCCAGGCATTGGGATGCTGCAGATGCTAAAATCCAGCAAAACAATGCTATGAAATCAGTGACAAAATGAAACCAAAAATGAATGTAAATAATATCATCCTGTGGATACAGTGTGACAGAAAGTACAGTTCTTCAAAACATTGAAAAGAAGCGAACAACCAAGCAAAAGATTGTTAACAAATTTTTTTAGAAGATAAACTTTTTAATTAACCTTTGAGAAATGGGGCAAAGATCACCCAAGAATCATGTAGGTTAGCTTAGAATAGCTCTGAGATACCAGCATCTCCAGTTACTCTGTGCACTGAAGAATCATCTTCAGATATTAGTTTATAATTCCAATTAGTATTAGTTAATACCTGTATGGAATATTTAAAATTTAATAATCTGTCTGGAGGAAGAAGAAAGATTGTAAAATCCTGGAATAAGAAAAGTGGAGTGAAAAGTTCCCCTACATTTTTATTTGATCAATTAGAGCTGATCTCTTATCAAAGTTAATCAAAGCATACAGTTGCCTGAATTATTTTAGTAAACTTTGAATTTTTTTAGTTTGTTGTCTCAGTATTTTTTTTTCCTTGCCGTTTGGTGATCTTGGTGTTTGGTGGGGTGATGCATGTAGTACTGAAGTGCAGGATGTCAGTTTTAACCTCGTGCATTTAAAGAATAACCCTATGTGCAGGAGTCTTGCTGGACTGTGAGATGCATCCTTGAACTGTTGGCCACTCACATATTACTGACTTTTACTTTACAATATCTATTGCATAGAGAGGAGCAAAGTGTGTCTGCTTACTTCTCCGTGCACTGCCAAGCATTAGCAGCTGCATCACGCCCTCAGTCCTGGGGCTGTGTCAAGGATGTTGTTGATGCCTTTTTCTCTGGTCCTAAAAATATAAGCCAGACACAGTTAGGGTGATAAAAAGGGCTGCCTTTATACAAGGATCCTCAGGTGCACAGCTCGTTAGGTGGAAAACCCTGAAGATGCACACCCTGCGTGACACGTGTACAATTTTTAGAGATTTTGCAAATTGACACATCTGACAGGAGCCCCCCAATTAGCAACGTGCCTGGTGAAGTAATCCCCCGATTCTAGTGCCTTCTAAATTCTCCACCCCATTCAGTGGGGACCAGGCCCTGTTCACAGAAATATGTCTCAAAAAGCTGGTTTCAGCTTTGGTTTCTAAGGACAACCAAGATAGCACAGGGAATAGCAAAGGGATAGCACCCTTTTAAAGTATTTAACACAGAATATTTTGCCCCCATATCCACCAGAAATTCAACATCTTCTTTCCCCAGCTTAGCTACAACCGAAGGCTCCACTGGGGGTGACGCCTTCAGTCCCTGTCAGTTCCCATTCACAGCTAATTCAGGAGTTTGGGGCATCTTTTTCTCCCACATCGGACACTCGTTCTTCCAGTGTCCCTTTGCCTTGCAGATAGCACATTGGACATTGCCTAGAGGAAAAGGAGGAGGACGACCCCTTCTTGGTGGGCCAGATGACTTTCCCTGATCACCCCTTTCTTGTGCTGGTGTCTATCCCTATCCGTTGAATCTCTGTTCTGATACACCTTCCAGGCTGCATTCAACAATTTACTTATGTCCTGCGTCTTACTCATCTTTTGCAGCTTTTTTCTTATGTCACCTGCAGATTGGCATATAAACAAATAGGCCAGGTGGGTCTGTTCTGCAGGTGCCTCAAGGTCTAAATTTGTATATTTTTGTGCAGCTTCCTTAAGCCTGTTCAAGAAGTCTGTAGCAATTTCATTTCTGTCTTGTCTGACTTCTTATAATTTGGACCAATTCACTGCTTTAGGGATGGTGTGTTTTAGGCCAAGTACTATCAAATCCTGGTAACGCTTTAACTTTGCCATTTGTTCTGCTACATTAGGGTCTCACCCTGGGTCATTTAAAGGGAAAATATCATTAACTGGCCCTTAAAGACTTCCTGCTATAATTTGAGTCTCTGTAGCAGAAACAGCAGCCTTATTAACCATTTTTTTTTCTGTTTCATCTAGTAATGTGTCTAGCATTACATTCACATCACTCCAGTCTGGGTTTTGTGTCTTAATAGCCCTTCTCACGAGATTAGCTACCTTCTTTGGATTGTGTCTATACCGGCCAACCGAGGCTTTTCACTGCTGCAGTTCTCCGAGGCAAAATGGTGTTTTTACGTAAATCACACCTTGATTCCCCACAGTCTGCCTTAAAGGTGTTCGTATGGCAGGCTCCTCCCTTTCTGATTCCCCCTTTTTAGACCAAGTTGTTTCTGCCACTGGGTCTGGTGCTTCTAAGGCGTCTATGGCTGCTTTTCCCCTCTTCCTTCCCACTACAGTGGCTGCAGAAGCTTTGTCCTCGGTTTCATCTTCTGAAGAGCTACCTGTACCGGAATCATCATGCTCGCTTTTAATCGGGGCTGTTCCGCTGGTGCTGATGTTACATCGGCTGAGCCCTGGCTGGGCGCTGTCCCCGCAGCCCTCGCGGTGACCGTGCGGCGGGCGGACGGCAGCGCCCGCGCCCCGTCCCTGTGTCCGCACGCGTCCCCGCCTCCGGGGCGGTCGGCGACAGTGGCAGATCTGCCTCCATCTCCGCCCCCGCCTCCTTTGCCGGGGCAGGGGGAGGCAGCCGTGTCGGTCTCCCTCCCAGCCCCCAGTGGGGGTGGCGCTGGGGGCGGCAAAGGGGGTGTTCTGCCCCCCGGCAAAGCGGGCGCCACCGTATCCGCATCAGGCCTGTCGGATTTACCAACACAGACTGGGCTAGGAAGAGGCTCCCCTTTCTTACCCTCTTTTTTCCCTCTTACAACATCTCAAAGCAGTTTTTCTCAGGTTTATATGCCTCTGATCTGTTTAAGAATATTGCAGATAATTCTGCATATCTTAATTCATCCCATCTCCTCTGAAATCGAAGCTCTGATAATAATTCTGTAATTAAGTCATCTTCTTAGCTGCCAAAGCGAGGCCAGCTTCTTCCCCCTCGTAACCTGCGTTGAGAGTCGCGTTAATTCTTCCGTGGTAAGAAGTCTTCCTTTCCTGGTTAGCAAACTCGAGTGTTTTAGTATTAGATCGAACGGGCAGTCGCGGGGTATACGGGTGCCGCCGTTGGAATAGACACACTCCATGTTCTTATTTATAAAAAGAAAAAACGCTGAGAAAAGAGCTATTAGTCACAGAGTCCGACACGGCATTCGAACTTAGGCTTTCCCCTCCCAGAGTGAGCAAACGAAGCCATATACTACCCCTGGAGCCTATAGGGAGAACAGAGGGTGCGCGCACAAGAAGTTCCCTGGCTGGCATCCCAACCCCTGCCCCACCAGCCGTTCCCCCTGCAGCGCTCTCCACCCCCAGCACAGGCTGAGCTGTGCTCTGCACCCTTCAGGCCCTGCGAACAGGGAAAGGGGGTCCCCCTTCCCCTCCCCCCCAGCTTCCGTGCGGGAACGGGGTCCCCGGCTGCGGCTGCTCCCCTGCCCCACCAGGACCACCAGAGACCTCTAAATACAGAGCCCCCAGATGCTAGCAATGAAATAGCCCTTTTATCATACCTTCCTTCCGTGCCAGATTCTTTTGGAACTTCGGCAGTTCCTTAGTTCCCTGGACCGCTGCAAAACCCCCTTTGTAAAATGCCAGCAGGGTGGGGTGGTGGGGCCGGGATGGTTCTCGATCCGAGAAGCTGTATGCAGAAGTCCCTCCTGTCCCAGCGAAGAGTCACCAGAACTGATGCCTTTGTCTCTGGTCCTAAAAATATGAACCAGACACAGTTAGGGTGACAAAAAGGGCTGCCTTTATACAAGGATCCTCAGGTGCACAGCTCGTTAGGTGGAAAACCCTGAAGATGCACACCCTGCGTGACTCGTGTACAATTTTTAGAGATTTTGCAAATTGACACATCTGACAGGAGCCCCCCAATTAGCAACGTGCCTGGTGAAGTAATCCCCCGATTCTAGTGCCTTCTAAATTCTCNCTTCTAAATTCCCCGTTCAGTGGGGACCAGGCCCTGTTTACAGAAATATGTCTCAAAAAGCTGGTTTCAACTTTGGTTTCTAAGGAAAACCAAGATAGCACAGGGGTCCTGGAATTTGTTTTGTCTTCCTGTCTAGGAAAATGCTGAAGCTAAGCTACAATTAGAAGCTACAAATCTACACATATATGTGTAAAGAATACAGAGAATATATAAAAGAAAAAAAGGTAAAAACCAAAATGGCATCACCCTGATAATGGTCTGGGTTTCAGTTCAGCAGAAGTCTACAATCTGTATTGTTTGGCCTGTTACTCTTATGTCTCAGTAAGTGCTGACTGACAGATCTGAAACAGCAGTACAGTGGCCTAGCCTTAAACATTACCCATTAGGAGATTTTTCTTCCAAAATACTAATTTTCAATGCTTTTCTCCTTTGTTTTAAATATTTGGAGTGTTCGTATGTGTTAGATCATTGTTCTAATTTTTTTAAACAAAATTGTAAGTCAATTAATTTCTTGCTATAATTTCTTTCTATATATTACAGTTAACTAGTGGAGAAAACAATAATTTCTACAAAAATATCAGAAGACATGCATGGCTTTGTTTTCAGTGTAGCCCAGCATTTGCAATAGATAGATAGATAGATAGATAGATAGATCAAGACCATGCATACATATAAATGAAAAACCACATGTATTAAAGTGTCTAAATATATTAAAGGAATTAAAATGTACTTTTGAGCTGTTACTTTTAACTAGATACCATTGAGAGACAAGGGGCAACCAAAATATTTAGCATTAGTTTGTCACACTATCATTTGTAATGAGATGGTTCTCTGTAGAAATTAAGAATGAAATCACTTGTTTCATTCTTAAGCAGAATGACACCTAAAAGTCTGGTTTTCATTATGGACAGGTTTGGGACATTTTCCTTTCTTAATTCAGGAATTCATTAATCTATGACACACCTCTCCAGATAAACTTGGGAGGTATACTTAACCCAAAACTACATGGGCAGATAGGTTATTTTGTCTCAGTGTTGTTCTGGCAAAGTAGGGAAAGACAAGAAAAAATGCCTTTAGTTAAGGGCTTTATGTAAAATTAGAAGAACAAGTATTTGATGCCCGCTTTGATATATGATGCTCTAAAGAAAACCATCCTTAGTGGTTTTTTTTTACTTGTATGCCTCCATAAAACCTGAATTCTGCAGTTGCTTTTATTTATTTCTTCTCATGGCTATGGTTTCCATACACAAATGTGAAGGTTTAAGAGCCAGACAAAACTGCTGCTTTTCTGCATTTCCTTCTTCCCAAGTAAACCCATTTACCTCAGAGTCAAATAATGGCCAGAGAATGGGTTGATTACACCCAGCTTCTTGTCCCACTTACTGCAGGAATGTTTTCATGCTGGCCTTGTGCCCTTTCATGACTTTGATGCCAGCAATTTAAACAACATTTTGGTTGTGCTGTATCATCACCACCTGTCATCCTGTATCACATGTAACAAGACTTTCAAGCCCATCGTGTGTTGGGTGGATGAAAGGTCCTGCTGTAAGGATGTTACTGGGGTGGAGAGGAGCTTCCACAGATGTTTGCTGTGGGTGTGGAAACAACGATCTCTTGGTGGGACATCAAAAAATCAGTGGGCATGTCTATGAAAGAGCAGGAACCATTGCCTAAGCAGGCAAAAATACTGGTGCAAAGGATCTTTTAGGTGGAGGAATGTTGTTATCCAACCCACTTTGGGTTTCTCTGGCTGTGGATGTACTTACTAGTCAGCTGACATGTCTGAGCACATGTTGAAAACAGAATGGTTATAAGCAATTAGAAAGACCATTAATAATGTTTGCCCTGAGTCAGCTAGCAACCTCTCCATCCAGGTCACTGCGCTATTCCCAGTGGAGCTGGCAAGCAACCCAGCTTTGGAAGCCACGTGCCAAGGGGTACAGTAGGGAATAGTCTGCATCCCTTTCGTCTGGGGAAGCAAGCAAGAAAGAAGAAAATCACCAGCACATTTAAGTCACAAATGCAAGAGTAGCTTCTGGCTTGGGTGTCAGGCCCTCCGTCCTGGCTGCTGTAACACAGGGGAGGGCAGTGTTAGAGTCAGCAGTGCCAGGTTCACCGAGCCCCAGACCAACCACCTGCCTCCTCACCGTGGGCCAAGGCTCCCCTTCCTACGCCGGTGGCTGACATCTGAATTCTATTGCAAAGTATGTTTGCACAAACGTGCAACTGGCTATTGTTCTTATTCATTAAAAAGAACAGCTCCTTTTTTAAACTAATTATTTCCCTGGTATTGTGGGGTAGGAATTTATTGATATGTGAAGGGGGAAAATCGTTTTATTGGTTTTGAATTTACCTGAGCAATGTGTAACATAGGAAAACAGAAGAACTTGACTTCGCCTTCTTTGCGTGTCCCACAAGTTACTTTCTTGAGCCAAGCAAGAAGTTTCAAACGTCACTCTTTTCAAATTTTAATGGGGGTAGTTTTCCATATACCAAATAGTGTGTAGCAGCTTTCTTTAGACTCACCTTTGGAAGTCATTTTCTGGGAGGGAGGTGTGACATGCAGCAAGCACATACGAGAAAGCACTACCCAGCTGACACATCCTGGTTTCATTTTCTGTATTTCTCCTCATCTCATTCCACATGTACCCCATCAGCTTGTTTGTTTTTATCTATAGCTATATAGTATATATATATATAAAAAAAACATGTTCAGCCAGCACATGTTTGCAATGTTGTCCACAATGGACTCCAGGCAACTTCCCTAGCCATCATTGAATTTTAGGATCCTGTGAAGCATGGTGATTTGGGCTGGGTTTTTGATTTGTTTGTATTTTTCTGTTTCCCTCCTGCCTTCATTTTAATTTTTGATTAGTTATTCTGTGAAAAGTAACGTTGGAAGAATTACTGCTCCTACTCCATGTCATGGAGGGAAATGTTCCAATAAAAATTCTGATAGTCCCGACCTTCTTCGAAGTTCCAATGGAAGCAATTATCATAATTATCATGAGGAAAGGACAAAATTAAATAGTTTTCTGACTGCATTGTATGTTGTAACAATGCTGTAAGGAAAGAAATAGTATCTTTATTTCACAGTTTCTCAATTGTCTTTGGTTAAAGATTTGAACATCTTGTTCTAGTTGTCACCTTGCTGATGTGTTTAAACATAATGAAGGAACTAATTTTTCACCCATTTGCCTGGGAGTGCCTCTGCAATGAGGGCAGTGAAGTACCTAAGAGATGTGTCAGCCTGGCTGGTAAGTGTAGAAGGTTCATGATGTCAGACTGCTCTTAGGCAGGGTGATAACCACATAGCTTGGCTGTAGTTCATAAAAACAGAGTACCCCAAAAATCTGTAAAAAGTTGACGACTAAAGATTTCTGCCAATGGATACTTAGTTATATCCTAAATAATAATTTAAAAGAACTAATTTTCCTAGAATTTCAGCTTCTCGCCTGTCAAAACTTGAGACCACTACACCTTCTTGGCAACGGCCAGTTGGGCGGAACAGCTGCTTGGCTGCTCCTGGTGCGTAGGACTGCACGAGCAATCTCCAGCAAGGTCATTTACAGGGCACAACTGAAAATATGTTCTCAGTACGTGTATTTACTTGTAGGAATGGAATATAAATATCCCATACTGTTGTCATGCACTTTATTGGTAAGTGCATTTTTGAGGGAAGGCATGTTCACAGGAACACAAGAACAGACACAGGGAGAGATTTAAAATACTAAATGTAATTCTTTTCATTCAATTTCTCATTTTTATTCTCCAGAGGACAACAGCACTGCTGTGCACCAGAGATCTGAGTCCTGAAGCTGATGATACTTCTTCCACTACACCTGCATCAGCTAGTCTCAAAAAAACCTGAACTTCTACAAAACTGACTTACTAGGAAGAGTATCTTTCTTCACAAAACAGTTATAATTGATCTGCATCACTTTATCAGCAGAAAAAAAAAAACCCCACGCAGTTCATGTGTGAAAAGAATTACTGCTGGAAATATATTCTCTAACATCTGATAATTTTTGAAGAAAATTTTGTTCTCCTTGACAGAGCAGCCTTGTGCCTGCTTCTGCTGCACAATGTATGCTATCCTCCTCGGCACCCAAATTCACCAAAATGGGCCTCACAATTACTTTTATTACAGACAGCAAGAGCTCTGTGGTTCTTTGTTCCATTCTCTCCAAGTAGCTCACATTGTTAATTAATCTTCCTTCCATTCAAAAAGTGTCTGAGAGAGGGATGGTGCAAAAGCAATTTATGTTTTGTAAATTATGTCATATGCACACATATGTGTGTGTGTATATATATATTTATATATATGAAAAATGCTTGGGAAAAATTAAAAGTAATCTTTAAGCCCTATTTAAGGATTGCATGAGCTATCCAGGGATCAAACAGAGCATGTCTGATGAATGGATTTCTTACCACTCTCAAATGGAAGAGATGCATGGGGAAAATACTAAAACAACAAAATTCTGGTGGGGAAGAGGAGTGGGCCTTTTGTCTTTTTCCAAGAATTTTTCCCAGCATTATGCATGTTTGTAAAAGAACAAGTGCTGTTGGGGGACAAAACTTCCATCTAAAAATCAGGATGATGCAGAAAAATGTAAAATTATTTTTCATCTTGAAATTAACAGTTGAATACTTCTGGTAAGTATAGATTTAAGATGTAAGGACAAGATATTTTACGCAGTTACTGCCCCACTGAAGCTACTTTATTCAACACTGACACTTGACCTATTCTCTGAAGTAGTAAGTGCCTAGGGAGGTTTAGAGTGGTATTTTCATTCAGTAATTCCAAAGTTCCTGTCATATATGGAGTGGGTAAGTTTATTTCCCGGAAAGCAGGAACGTATGTATACATATGTATTTCTAGGATGTTTGCTTCCACCAGGTTTAAGTTACCCGCCTGCAGTCCCCGACACCCGAGGCCCACGCGTGCACACGGCACGGGCGGCGATTCACGGGAGCGCAGCTGTGCCTCGGCAGCTTCATTCCCCGCTCCGTACGTTGAATCCTTGCTTCCGAAGCCGCGAGCCGTTATCCCGGCGCCCCCCGAGCCGCAGCCCGGTGGCGGGGCGGCCGATGGCTCACACGGGCATCCCCGGGGGAAGCGCTGCCTGCGGTCCCGCCCTCGGCTACACCGGCGAAGCAATGCCTGGCACAACTTCCTTGCGCAACTCGCTGTCCCCGCACGCACGCCCCAGTTTTCCTGCAGAAGCAGTAGCCGAGCATCGCCGAGTATCTCCAGTGAGCCTCCCTGACTGAAGATATTCCAGAACCGCGCGGACGCAACCCTCTGCTCTGGGACGGCGCTGCTCGAGCAGGTTGGACCAGGTGCCCCACTACATTCCCCTCTAGCCTGACGCACTCTTTGATTCTGGTGAGCCTGGCCGCCCCGCCTCCTGCCCCGTCACGGACACGCCGCTGAGTTGGCCCCGACTTCAAAGCCATGACCAAGGCAGGAACAGAGACAAGGAAAGCGGGATGCAGCGCGGGCAGGGAGGGGACCGTCCCCTGACGCGCTTCGCTCGGGGCCATCCCGCAGCCCCCCCCCTCGACGGCAGGACTACAACTCCCGGCACGCCCCGCGGCAGGGAGGGCGCAAGCCTCCCACGTGGGCCGCAGAGCTGCGCGGCGATTGGCTGCGGCCGGGAGGGAGGCGGGCCCCCGGGGAGCACTTCCGGTGCCCCGCGCTCGGCACTTGTTTGGATGCTGCCGTCACATCATGGCGACGCGCGGGGGCGGCGGCGCGGCGGGACCGACCCGACGGAGCCCGAGCCTCAGCGGCGGCGGGGACCAGGCGGCGGCGGCCCCGAGCGGTGGCCCCGAGGTGAGGCGGTGGCACGGTCGGGCCCGGCGGGCGGGAGCTCCACCTTCCCCGCCCCGCCGGCTCGCGGCGCCGCGTTCCCCGCCTGCCCCGTCCCCACGCGGCCGCCCGGCCCGGGTGCACGGGGCAGGGGAGGACAGTGCTCGCGCCGCCTCCGCCGCTCCCGGGAGCCTGAATCTCGGGCTGCCCCCGAGGCCGGACCCGCCGAGGCTCCCGCAGGCGTGTGTCGGGGAGGTCCCGGCGTGGCCCCCGGGGAGCCGCGCTCGCTCCGCGGGGTCGGGAGCGGCCCCTCCGCGCTGCCCGAGGGTCGCGGGGCGGTCCCTGCCGAGCGCGG
>VWPU01007333.1:0-12943 GCA_013398955.1 Callaeas wilsoni
CCCGGCGGCGTCACCCGCTCCCGGGAATATTTTTACTTCCCTGGCAGCTCGTGCCGGGTGGAAGGGCCGGGGGGGTTGGGAAGGGGCTGGCGGGGGGCTCGGGGGGTGGGTGCCCCCCGTCTCCCTTTCGTGCCGGAGGAGGCTCCCGGAGACCTGGCGGGGGCCACGGGGTGGGAGCAGGAATGTGCGGCATGATCCCGGCGGGATGGGGATGCGGGAGGCACCGCGGGGGCAGCGGGACCCCCGCGGGGCAGATCCAGGGATGCGTCTTCCCCCTGGAGCAGCAGTTTCCCTCCCGAGGGCCGGCTCATCCCAGCCCCCCCACGCATCCTGCTGCGAGCAGCGGGATTTCCTGGGAATGGCGAGCAGGAGCCCGCTCCGTTTACCCCCTCCACCTCTCCATCCTCTCATCATTCCTCCTGGAAAAGGCCGGGATGTGGAGCAAGGATGCTCCACAGCAGCCCCCGAGAGCCTCCAGCGCCTCCAGCATCGCCAGGAGCGGATCCAGCAGGATCTGAGCTCCCTCCTCCCTCCCGCTCCAGCGGCTGCCGGAGGGGCCACGGAGACCCCCGGGGCAGGATTGACCTTGGAGCGGGATAACCATGGAAGTGCCGGGCTGGGAAGCGTCGTGGGGAGGGCGAGAGATGCAGGGAAAGGAAAGATGCCTGAATTTAGGATCATTACACCGGGAATAATCCTGTTTGCCTCTGCCCCCTCCCCTGTGCCGGGAGCCAGCCCAGCCCACTGCAGCTCCGCCGCACCCGCGCACGCCGCGGATTCCAAGCGCAATCCGGGCGGGAAAACTGCGCTCCCGGTTCGGCTCCGAGCAGCCAAATCCTCCCCGGCAGCCAAATCCTGCCCAATTCCACACGTGGAAGCGGCGAGTGACGCAGCCGTTCCCGTGACGCTCCAGAGCTGGCAAAGCCGCCCCGGCTCCCGCACATTCCCGGGCTCCGGCGCATTCCCGGGCACAGCATCCCGGCTCAGGCACGGCGCAGCTTTCCAAGGGATGAGTCCCCACTGTCCTCACCCCCGGCTGCACCAAGAACTGGGATCTTCCCAAAATCCCCTCCCCGGGTGCTGTGCCGAGCTCTCCCTGAGCTTCCAAGCTCCCTAAAACGCAGGGAAAATTGCCCGACATTCCAAAAATCCTCCAGTCTGCCAAAGCCTTCCCTCTTCCTGGGACTGGGATGGTGTTCCCAGGGAGAAGGTCTTCCCTGGTCAAACCCATCCCTGTTTTATCCCAGGTCTGATCCCCAGCAGTGCTGGCACCGGGAGTGCTGCTATTGGTAACCTCAAATGGAGAATCCCTGGAAGCATCCCTGGAAGCATCCAGGTGCCTCTGAGGGGACCAGACAGGCGAATGCCCTGGAAAACCACCGGGAAACCGGAGATGGCACCAGGCTCAGGGCTCTGCAGATGGGCAGCATTCCTGGAATCTGCCTTCCTGAGAGGGATGGGATGCGGATGGGACACAGGGATGGGACAGGATGGGACACAACGATGGGACACGATGGGACACAAGGATAGGACAGGATGGGACACAGGGACAGGACAGGATGGGACACAGGGACAGGACAGGATGGGACACAGGGACAGGACAGGATGGGACACAGGGACAGGACAGGATGGGACACAGGGACAGGACAGGATGGGACACAGGGACAGGACAGGATGGGACACAGGGACAGGACAGGATGGGACACAGGGACAGGACAGGATGGGACACAGGGACAGGACAGGATGGGACACAGGGACAGGACAGGATGGGACACAGGGACAGGACAGGATGGGACACAGGGACAGGACAGGATGGGACACAGGGACAGGACAGGATGGGACACAGGGACAGGACAGGATGGGACACAGGGACAGGACAGGATGGGACACAGGGACAGGACAGGATGGGACACAAGGATGGGGCCCTGGTGATTCCTGGGACACCTGAAGGAGCCCTTCCTTTCTTTCCCTCAGAGCAGCTCGCAAGGATGGGGCAGCAGCGCTTCCATGCACAGGGAATATTCATCCCAGAGCTCTCCCTTGCCGGCTCCCTCCATCCAAGCGATTAATCCTAGAGTTAATTAGGGAAGAGCCACGATCCATCTCCCACGCCCAGTGCAATTATCCGGAGCCGCTCCACGGCGGAGTGCGATCGATGGGCGGAGGAGCCGGCCCTTCCCGACACGCTCCACGGATTTATTCCACAAATCCATAGTGGCCTGGGCAGCCGGGTGCCGGCTCCGGTTCATCCCACGCCGCCAGGCAAATTCCAGCAGCTGGGAAGGACTCAGTGGCGCAGGGAAAGGCTCCGGCACAAGAGCCAAAAATCCCAAATCCTGTCTTTATGTGCCATGAAAATCCCAGCCTGGAAAATTCCCACCGCTTAGGAATGAGGAGGGCAAGAGGGAAAACACATTACATTCCATTTCTTCCCAGGGAGCAGGGAATTCAGGAGTGGATTCTCACATCCCAGCTCCTCTCCCAACAGGAACTGAGGAGATGGAGCTGCGGGAGCCACAACAGGGATGTTCCTTCCTCATGCCCCCTCGGTGCTTTCTCCAGAGGGAATTGTTCTGGGAAGCAATGGCAGGGCTGACCCGGCATTCCAGCAGGACGGGATGGGGAAGAATACGGCACAGAAATTTTGGGATGAAAGCCAGGGTGGGTTTCAGGCTCTCCAGTCATGAACTGGGGCTGGTGCTGGAGCAGCCGGAGCTGGAAATCCCTCGGGGATGTTGGGATGGACGGAACAGGAAGCAGGAGCTCCAGGAGAGCTCCAGAAGATGCAAATTCCCATCCCTCAAGGGTCCTGCCCACGGCACTGGAGCGGGATATTCTGGGAGAGAACATCCCCAGTAAGACCAGTAACCGCCAGTGAATCCCAACCCCTTGGAGCTGGGAATGGCCATGAGGAGTCGGGATGGGTGGTGGGATCTCCCAGGATCCCATCGTGCCAGGATGGAGCTGAGGGACCTGCTCCAAGCACAGTCCCTGCCTTGGGATGGGACATTCCAGGGACCAGTGCCACGCCCTGGGGGCGCGTGCTGCTTCCACTGGGGTGGGCTGGGATGGGCTGGGATGGGCTGGGATGTGTCCATGAGGAGCCTGCCAAGGCACAGGGACAGGATCCATACGGAGGGGGCCCGGAGTGATGGGGATGGACGGAGCTCCCGAGGCAGGCTGGGACCCAGGGCAGGCTGAGCTCCCTGGAATCCCAGAACTCCTTGGAAACCCAGGGCTCCTCAGAACAGCCAGGGACCCAGGGCAGGCTGAGCTCCCCAAATCCAAGAACACCCTGGAATCCCAGGGATCCCCAAGGTCACCTTCTGAAGGCACCCAGTGCCAGAGCCAATTCCAATCCCTGATCCAACACAGGGCACAGCGACGGTGGGCGGCGGAAAACTCACACCAGTAACCCCAGAACGGCTCAAACTGGGACCGCACTGAGGTGCCAGAATCCCATTCCAGACCCAGTGCTCCCATCACAAATCTCACCAACACCCCCACACTCTCTGGGAAGCATCAGATTTCCCATTAAAAAAATCACCCAAGCTGCTCTTTTCCTCTTTCCCTATTTTTCCAGAATACCCAGGCAGGCTCCGAGCTGGAAAGATCCAATTAGGCACCGAAGCAGCCCCGACGAGCAACGATGGCCGTGCCACAAAGGGAATTGATTTTATTTGACCGTTTTATGAGCATTGGAAAATTGCATCCAGAGCGTGCGCTCCACTGGCTAACGAATTCCTCATTCCCGGAATTGCTCTGAACCAGCCTCAGAAAATATGCTGGGGAAACAAAGGGAGAAGCGAGGCGGAATTCCTGGGGAATGGGGAGCGCAACTCCTCGAGGGGCACTCCACGGTTGGGGGCATCCTGGAATTTCCCGTGGAGATGCTCCGTGTTGTCCCTAAGGAGCCGCACAGTGGCACCGGCATCGGACTCATTCCCTCCTTCAGTCCCTCATCCTCAACCCCTCCTTCATTCCCTCATCCTCATCCCCTCCTTCATTCCCTCATCCTCATCCCCTCCTTCATTCCCTCATCTTCATCCCCTCCTTCATTCCCTCATCCTCATCCCCTCCTTCATTCCCTCATCCTCAGCCTTGTCCCATCCCTTGTCCCCTCATCCTCAACCTCATCCCAGCCTCGTCCGCTCCCTCTGTACCTTCTTCCCGATGAGCTTCTTGCGCAGGAATTCCCGGGCCTCAAACATGTAGGGAATGTCATAGAGGGGTCTCAGCTTCCTGTTCTTGTCCTGCCGAGAGAGGGGACACAGTCAGAGGATTCCCAAACCCACCCTGGATCGGCATTGCCCCCCGCCCTCTCCCGGGGCCCCACCCAACTCTGCATCCCAGTTCAGGCTTCCCAAGCTCCGCTGAACCCCAAGGGGATCCCAGGATAATCCCGACATCCCTCAGGAGGTGCCGGCAGCCTCGTGGTGCCTGGTTGGGCATCTCCAAGGGGCAGCTCCAGGAGGGAACGGGATGATGGGAATTTGGGGTGGGGGTGACCAAGGTGACCCCCCCGGTGTGTCCGGCCCCTGTCCAAGGGCATCTCCTGCAGTTAGATCCCTGCAGAGGCTGCACAAAAACGGGAGAGTCCCAGCGGAAATGGGGATTTGACCCAACACAACCCAGCGTGACCCAAAGTGACCCAACGCGATCCAACGTGACCCAAAGTGACCCAAAGTGACCCAACACAACCCAGCGTGACCCAAAGTGACCCAACGCGATCCAACGTGACCCAAAGTGACCCAACACGACCCAGAGTGACCCAATGCAAACCGACGTAATCCAACCCAACTCAACCCAAGCCAAGCCCCGGTGGAGGACGGTGCTTGGCAGTCGCTCTGCTCATGGTGCCATGGGCACGGCCCCTCACACCTCCCTGAGCTGGGGAGGAAATCACGGAAAAGAGGGAGATCAGTCCAAAGCAGCCAGAAATGGGGGAGCGGAATGAGACGGGAGAGGGAGCGGGCAGACACAGGCGCCGGCACTCGGCTCCTCCCTAATGAATGAGGCTTTGACAGAGTTTATTGTCCTTGACTCCGCTCATTCCCAGGCTGCTCCTTGGAGATGTTCCCTCCTTCGCCTGCATCGCGCGGCCCTGCCGGCACTGGTGATGGGAATGGGATGGATCCTATGAGGGGCTCCCTGGGAACCCACAGCCGGCACTCGTGATGGGTACGGGACCGATCCTGTGCGGGGATCCCTGGGAACCCACAGCCAGCACTGGTGATGGGAACGGGACGGATCCTGTGAGGGGATCCCTGGGAACCCACAGCCGGCACTGGTGATGGGAATGGGATGGATCCTGTGAGGGGATCCCTGGGAACCCACAGCCAGCACTGGTGATGGGAATGGGATGGATCCTGTGAGGGGATCCCTGGGAACCCACAGCCGGCACCATCCCCATCCTGGAGGACTGGTGGGGAGGAAGGTCCTGCTGCAGGCAGGGGCTGAAAACCCCTTCACAGGCAGGACCCGATCCTGGTGGGATTTCCCCCGGAAAGAGGAGCTTTTGCACTCACTGGGGACCACTCACGGCATGGAAAAGGTTCCTGACACCCAACGAGGTGGGACCGAGGAGCCGGCATGGCGCTGTGCCGGGCAGCCGGGATGTGGAGCCAACCTGCCAGCCCCAGAGCTGGTTTTCCAGCAGGAAAAGAGCTTTGTCCTGGCCCACTTGGACACATGAGGATGGCCCAGCTGGTGTCACGGCTCGGGAATGTGCTGCTGCCATCGGGAATGCCAGCACCGCTGCCCCGCGCCCAGCGAGGCACTCAGGGATGGAGGTGTCTCCAGTATTTAGCCGGTGTCAGAAAAATCCCTGTTCCCATGCCGGGGCTGGAGTGGAGCCCCGGGATAAATCCTGCACTGCCGGGGGGCTCCTATTGCAGCATCTCCCCCCGGACCCCCGATGTTCCCGGGGGCCGGAGCACACCCAGAGCCGCCCCCGCTCCAGGGAAGCCAGGATATTGGGATGATGAATTCCACATTTCCCAGTGCCATGGAACTGGCGCCGTTGCTCCACAGAAAAGTCACTGCATGGAGATAGAGGATTCAGCCAAGGGGGTGACACGGGGTGGGCTCAGCCCCCACTTTGGCACCTCCTGCCCCCAAAGCAGATCCCAGGAGCTGCTCCAGCCCCTGGAGCTGCGGGAGCTCGGAAGGAGCGTGGGGGAGCTGACGTGGCACCACCGGCCTCTCCCTCTGCCCCTTCCCTGGGGAGCACAGCTGCCCCTTTCCAAACTGCCAGCCCCTGCCCATGGGCTCCCGGAGCATTCCTGGACCCCAAATCCTCGGGGTGAGTCCCGGATGCTTCCGTCGGTGGGATCTGATGGATCCGGGCCCTGAGGCTCTCCCGCCCTCGCCAAGGTCACGGCGTAGCTCCGACACCGAGCGCGGCTCCGCAAAGCAAAGCCCTGTGCAAACACTAATTAATCCTCACTAACGAACTCCAAATTTATGGCTTAGTTAAGTGTCTGTCTGGCATCGGCTGTTAAATCCCTAATCCCATCCCACCGGAGCGCGGGAAGAGGGATGGCAAAGCCCTGGGTGGCCCCGGCACCACCCGGCTGTGCCGGGGACTCAGGGGCCGGCAGAGAATTCCTGAAGGAGCCGTGGAGGTGGGACCTGAGTCCTTCCCAAAGCTCCATCGGGTCTGCAGCCACTGGGACCATCCCAAAAAGGGGTCACCCCAAAAAGGGACCACCCCAAAAAGGGACAGCCAGCACAGGCACCCCAGCACCAGTGCCATTCCTGTGGGATCCACGGTGCCATTGTGCCAGTCCTGGATGTGCCATGGAGGCAGGATCTGAGTCCTCTCCAAAGCTCCATCGGAGCAGCTCATGGGTCTGCAGCTGTGTGGGACCACCCCAAAAAGGGGTCACCCCAAAAAGGGGGTCACTAGCACAGGCCCCCCGGTGCTGTGCCGGGACTCACGGCCGCGCCATTCCAGCCCTGGCCGTGCCGGCGCTGACTGAGCCCCCACATCCTGCTGCTGCTGCTGCTGCAAAATGCCCGTTCCCTTTGGGAATTCTCAGCACACGGCCTGGCTGTGCCAGGAGCTGCGTAATGGCAACGTTTAAGTGCCCAGCTCAAAGCACCCCGACCCCCGCCCTGCCAGCCCCCATTAAATCCCGCTTTGTTGTCCCATAGAAGTGACACTCCCTGCGCAGGGAAAGTGGCAGCTGATGGCTCTGGGAAGCCGTTCAGGAACTCAGACGCTCGGTGGAGGATTTTGCAAATAAACACGAAAAATCAATGGAACAGCGGGAAGTTAACGGAATTCCACAGCCGGCAAACTCCGGCAAATTTCTGACACGGAGAAGGATTTTGTTGGGTTTAACCCATTTTCTGAGGCAGGAGTTGGATCCCAATGAGTCACCTCGGAAGCTGTGGCTGCCCCATCCCCAGAATGTTCACATCCAGGCTGGACAGGGCTTGGAACAACCTGGGATAGTGGAAGTGTCCCTGCCCGTGGTGGGACTGGATGGGCTCAAAGGTCCCTTCCAACCCAACTCATCCCAATCCATTCTGGGATCCCACGATCCCATGAAATGCCAGTCCCGGTTCTCCTCGGCTGCTGGAGAGAGTCATCAGCCACTGAGAAGTTAATTAAGCCCAGGGATCTGAGGCTCACTTAATTAAAGGTGAGCAACGAGGACGTCGCTCCATTAGCGACAAAGTCGGAGCTGCATCTTCAGGGAGCTGCCGGAGGAGGGGGGGACCCGCTCCTTTCCCTCCTGGAACGCAGAGATTTCAATCCCAAATTTGATGGGAATGTGCTGGCTCATCCCAGGCTGGGGAAGCCAGGGCAAGGAAGCGGCTTTTTGGTTCCAATGAAGGACAGAGCAGCTCTGAGGGGGATGAGAGCAGCAGCAGGGCCGGCAGCCCCCCCGAATTCCCTCCTCCCAAAACAGCCCCCCACAGCCCGGAACACCTGGGAGGGTGAGAGAATTCCAGCTCTCCTGTCCAATTAACAGTATTATGCCAGGCAGGGCCTAATTAAGGTCTATTTCCAGGGAAGCAGCAGCCCGTATCCACTGCCAGGATTCCAGGGGGGGATTGAACATGGAGTGTCGCCATTCTCGGCTGCCGGGGTCCCACTCCCAGCCCCTTCCCAAGGACAGACGGTGGGGGTGATGACAGATCCAGGCACGGCTGGAGCACCTGGAAACGCTCTGAGACCCGGGATGGCAAATCCAGCTCCACATTCCGGGGCTCCTCAGGGACTCTGCAGCCCCTGAGGGATCCCAGGGTGGGGGGAAGCTGCTCCATTCCCCTCACGGGAGAAGGATTCCATCCGGAGCAGGAGAGGCTCCCAGGGATCCAGGGAGGCATTGCTCCTGGGAAGCCAAAGCAGGGAAGGGGCGATGGCTCATCAGCGGTGTCACGCCACCGTTCACCCTCGGCTGAACCTGCCAGGGATGTGCAGGGTGGGAAATTCATCCCGCAGATCCATCCCGGAGGCCGTGACAGGGAACAGGCAGTGTCTGGAACACGCATCCCACTGATTTGGGGGTGCTCGGAGGAGGGGGAATGGCCCGATCCCCCCAGGATGAGCGAGAACTCCCAGCTCCCCATGCAAAGATTTCAGGGTTTTCTCCAAGAATTCCGGGTGCCAACACTCAAGGGGGGACCCCAGCGAGCCAAGGGGACCCAGAGCCTGGTGGCGCCGTGGGATGGCAGGTGGAGAGAGCCCCCCCCATCCCTGACAGCGCAATTAGGGAAGCTCATTATTTGTAAAGTAATTAGCAGAGCTAATCAACTCCCAGCACCACGGCAGAATGAGCGGGAGGAGTGGGAGCTGCCAGCTGGAAACGCCAGCGACGGGAGCAGGGACGGGGACACTGCAGCTCCCGAGGGTCCCCAGGGCGGGGCCTGGTGGTGGGGCAGAGCCGAGTGCTGGGGAAGGATCCCACCTGGAGCAAGAGAGGCTCCCACGGATCCAGGGAAGCTCCCAGGGACCCAGGGAGGCTCCTGCCAAAGCAGGGAAGGGGAGATGGCTCATCAGCGGTGTCACGCCACGGTTCACCCTCGGCTGAACCCGTCAGGGACGTGCCGGGTGGGAAATCCATCCCACAGATCCAGCCCGGGGGCCGGCGGGGTGGTGACAGGAAGAGCAGCGTGCAGAACGCGCTCCGGAGCAGCAGGAGCGCTCGGAGCGGCTGTTCCGCATCGCAGCCCAGGGAAGCTCCGCTCGGCCCGGTGCGTGGGCAGCGCCGCTCCAGAGGCTCCTTCCCCGCGTCCCGGGAGCCTGGCAGGGCTGGGAATGACATCGGGAGCAGCAACAGCCCCAGGGAAATGACAGCCCTGAGGACTGCGGGGATGTGCCGCACAAGGGGACATCCCGGTGACATCCACAGGCAGCCCCGAGCAGGTGCTTGCTCAGGAAGCGACGCCTGAAGTGGGCACTCGGCCTCTCCGGCCTCTCCGGCCTCTCCAGCCGCTCCGGCCTCTCCGGCCTCTCCTGCTCCAGTGCCCTGCTCCCTCCTTGCCCCCACTCACAGCCGGCCACGCAGTCCCCAAGAGCCACCCGAGTGACAGGAGCCGGGCGGCGCTGGAGGCTTTGGTGGCACTGAGGGACAGAAGGGCAGCACAATTTGAGAACCACGGGATAATTGAGGCTGGAAAAGCCTCAGAACCCATCGAGTCCAACCGTTCCCAGCACTGCCAAGGCCACCACTGACCGTGTCCCCAGGTGCCACATCCACACGGCTCTGAAATCCCAACAGGGATGGGGACTCCACCCCTGCCCTGGGCAGCTGTGCCAGGGCTGCACAGCCCTTTCCAGGAGGGAATTCCCCAATATCCACCCTGAGCCTGCCCTGGCCCAGCCTGAGGCCGTTCCCTCTCCTCCTGTCCCTGTTCCCTGGGAGCAGAGCCCGACCCCCCCGGCTGCCCCCTCCTCTCAGGGGCTTGTGCAGAGCCACAAGGTCCCCCCGGAGCCTCCTTTGCTCCAGGCTCAGCCCCTTTCCCAGCTCCCTCGGCCGCTCCTGGGGCTCCAGCCCCTTCCCAGCTCCGTTCCTGGACACGCTCCAGCCCCTCCAGGGCTCTCCTGGCGGGAGGGGCCCGGAGCTGCCCCCAGGATTCCAGGGCTCCCTCGGCAGGGCCAGCACAGGGGACAGTCCCTGCCCTGGGGCTGTGCCCACACCGGGGCTGCCTCAGCCCGGGGGCCATCGGCCTCCTGCCCCCCGGGCACCCTGGGCTCGTGTCCAGCCGCTGGCACAGCACCCCCAGGGCCTTTCCCAGCTTTCCAGCCCCTCTGCCCCAGCCTGGAGCGCTCCAGGGGCTTGCGGTGACCCAAGGGCAGCACCTGGCACTTCATGGAATCCTGGAATGAGCTGGGTGGGAAGGGACCTCAGAGCCCCTACAGTGCCCCCCCTGCCATGGCAGGGCCCCCTCCCACTGTCCCAGGCTGCTCCCAGCCCCAGTGTCCAGCCTGGCCTTGGGCACTGCCAGGGATCCAGGGGCAGCCACAGCTGCTCTGGGCCCTCACTATCAAACCAGGCTCCTGCCAGAGCCTTGCACTGCAATTTGACCATTTTAATGCAATTTCCATTTCTCCCAGTGCATGGAAGCTCCCAAGGGCCCCTGTCCCAGTCCTGCACAGCACCAGCACCACCCAGGGCGGGGGATCTGGATGTGCCCCCACAGCTGGCACCCGCTGGCACCACGGGGACAACTCTGTCCCCTCAGGACCGGGGGCCACCCCGGGGCTGCGACTCCAGTGCCGCCTGTCCTCACTTCCAAACACAACCAGAGCCGCTCTGAGTCCTCCCCGGCAGCTGCTCCGAGCCCTTCCCGCTCTGCCAGAGCTCCTCTCCCGCCTCTCCTGCGGCAGCTCTCGGCAGTGGAGGAGCTTGGCACGGCCGGGCCCAGCCGGGATTTGGGATCAGCCGGGACGCACTGAAGGCTTTTCCCCATCCTCATCCTCAACATCCTCAGCAGGGAACCACGTCTGGCACGGAGCGACTTCCCCGCATCCTGCGGTGCCCGTCCCACTCCCGCCCAGGGAGCTGCCGGGGGCAGAGGCTGCTCCGTCCCAGCCGCTGTCGTTTCCTGTCTCGTCCCGGATCCATCCCCCGCCTCCCTCATCGCAGCCGACAGAGCCCGGCCCGGTACTGACGGTGCTGCCGGCGCTCCCCGCTCCCGGCACCGGGAACGGCTCCGGAGCCCGGCGGGACCATCAATCTCCACGGAGCCCGAAGGCTCCGATTAATCACGGGAGAGAAGAGCCCTCATTTAAACCTTCCGCTGCTTCCCTGTGCTCCCGGCTCCGCTCCCTCTGCCGGGCCCTTTCCACGCGGGAGAGCGGCCGAACTCAGAGCCTGGTGATGGGAATCGCCCTGCAACCGGCCTGAGGTGTCCGGACATTCCCAGCCACGAGGAACAGCAGGAATTGCAGTCCATAGGGATGGGGATCACCCTGCAGTGGGCTCAGGGTGTCCGGGATATTCCCAGTCCTCTGGGAATGGAAGGAGCAGCAGCACCCTGATCAGGGTGTCCTCCAAAAATGAGGCCCACCGAGTCCTGGGCACTCCCAGAGGGATCCTCACCCTGGGATAACAGGATCCCAAAGCAGGAAGGAAAGGTTTTCCTCCTCTCCAGATGCACAGGCAGCTGTTGGAGCCGGGAGCTCCCTGCATGGAGCAGAAGTTGGATGGATTTCCCCGAAATCCTCCCAGTCTCCCTCCCGAATCCACCCCTGCCATGGGAGGCGCTGGGGTCGGATTCCAGAGCAGGGGGACTCACAGGGATGCGGGAGCCTCCCGGGATGGTGGCAGCCCCCGGGCGGATTCCGGAGCTGCGGGACAAGGCCACCTTGAGGCTCCTCTCGCCTGAGGGGCAGCAGACGAAGCAGGAACAGGATTTTCCGCAGGAATTCCAGGGCTGCACTAACGCCTCACACTCAGCACAAGCTGCTCCAGAGGGATGGAGCTGCATCCCAGAGGGATGGAGCTGGGACACGGGACGTGCACATCCCATCATCTGCAGCCAGTGCTGCAGCATTCCAGGGAAAACGGCGTGTGCCACTCCAGGTGACTCCCACCTGTGCCAGGAAAACATTCCTACTCCCTCTTTGGGATCCCAATCAAGTCAAGACCAAATCCATGGAATTCTGACGGCGAGAGGAGCACCTGGGTCTCCAATCCCTGGAGCCCAGCGCCTCCAACTCCTCAAAAACAGCTCCAAAAGCCCATTTTGGTTGTGGCCCAGAATTCCCTGAGGGCTCCACTCTGGGAGTTTGCTCCTGAGCCAAGGAATGGGATTTTCCAGAGCAGGAACGTTCCATGTCTGAGTGGAGGGAGCTCCGTGCCCTCAGCACACGCTGCTCCCAATTAAGCAGTTGAAATTAATGAAGTTGTTGGTCTTGTCAGCAAGGGCTGCACATGGAACCAGCATCCTCTGGGAGTCACTTCCCGTGACACCGGGATGAGCCGGATCCGCCGCCAGCGCTGTCCCATCGCAGGATCCCACTGCTGTCAGTGACCCCAGCTCCTGCCCACCTTCCTCATCCCTGGGGATGGAGCTCGATGGCATCAACATTCCAGCTGGGAGACCCCAAAGCAGGGGTCCAGGACCCCATGGTCTGGACAAAGTGGGGGTTGGAACAGCGACCCCGAGCCCCCGGAGCGGGACAGCCCTGGATCCTCGCGGGATTGGTGCTCCCATGCCAGGCTCTGCTCCCTGATCGCTCCAAGACACCCTTTGCACGACCATTCCCATCATCCTGGGCAGGGATGAAGGCCCAGGAAGCCTCGGCTCCGCCGGGAGCTGGAACAGGAACGCTGCAGGACAAATGGGAACAGCGAGGAACGATGGAAGCGACGGCACGGAAATAACCGGAGCTGCTTCAGCACAACGGAGAACTATAAATAATAAAGTTATAAATTATAGAATCTGGGAATCGGGGTATGGGTTGGGTGGGAAGGGACCT
>VWPU01007334.1:0-35000 GCA_013398955.1 Callaeas wilsoni
GGAAAACGAAAAGGAAAAGAAAATGGATAAGGAAAAGAAAAAGGAAAAAAAGAAAGGAAAAGGAAAAAAGAAAGAAAGAAAGAAAGAAAGAAAGAAAGAAAGAAAGAAAGAAAGGAAGAAAGAAAGAAAGAAAGAAAGAAAGAAAGAAAGAAAGAAAGAAAGAAAGAAAGAAAGAAAGAAAGAAAGAAAGAAAGAAAGAAAGAAAGAAAGAAAAANGAAAGAAAGAAAAAGAAAAAGATTCAATGAAACTATCAAGGCATATGATAGAACCAAGACATCGAGTGATCCTCCCCATAACCTTTTCCCTACCCCTATGCATCCCCCCATCATATTACCACTAGGCTGCAAGCAAACTGGGGCAGGGCCAAATAAGCTTTCAGTTTATACTATCCTT
The DNA here is from genome assembly GCA_013398955.1 of Callaeas wilsoni. Taxonomy (NCBI): domain Eukaryota; kingdom Metazoa; phylum Chordata; class Aves; order Passeriformes; family Callaeidae; genus Callaeas; species Callaeas wilsoni. The sequence continues at coordinate 395 of VWPU01007334.1, forward strand.
GTAAACATATAAAAATAAAACATAAAAGCAACAACGAATTGTTAAACATAATAAACCATAATAAAAATAGCCTGCAGCTTCTACCCAAAGCTCTGAAAAGTAGTGGGCATATCTTAAGTCTCTTCAAACCCAACTGAAGGTATTCATTACATGGTTGAAGCTAACCATTGTTTCTGTACTGCCTGTGTCTTAATGCCACTACTTTACAGTATTACTGGTAAGCAAATGGTTGCTGTGTGAGCCACAGAATTTTTTATCTTCCAGACACTAAACTGAATGATGCACTCTGCTATGCCAATCCAGATCAGTTCTAAACCCAGTAAAAGCAATGAGCTGATTTTTGCAGGAGAAGTGAGTTTGGCCTCTTCTTTCCTTTCCAGTTCAAAACAGAAGGTGGCATGGCTTTTACGGCTGGTTGCTAGCTTACTAATTTAATTTCAGGTACAGCAGAAATGCTTGCCTCAGACTGGAAAAGAATGTGTCAATAATCTCAAATATCTTAGTGGATTCCAGAGTTGGAGCTCTAACATTTACAACATTTCGAGAGGTGCAGAGGAATCTAACTGGTTCAATTGATACCAAGCCTAATGCAGTGATTTCAGTTATGCCCAGAAGAGTGACCAAAGTTGCTTTTAGTCACTCAAAAACTCTGCTATGTACTCAGTTTACAACTATGTTGTCAGAATGTTCCTTCAGTCTGAACTTCCACATTTTCACATCCTCACAAACAATAAAGCTTCCAGATGCCAAACCAGGTCTCTTTTTCCAGCTGTGCAAATCCATCAGCTACACTTGGGCAACTTAAATTGCCTTTAATAGCAATGTGATGTAAACAATTATATTTTCAATGAAAAACAAACAAGCAAACAAAGCTCCACACCAAGCCCAGTGTCTCAGGCACATTGGCTATGTGTGGGTTAAATATTTTCTTACAGATGCCAGAAAAGATTACTAAATAAATGAGGAATAGAAAGATTTCACTTTGATATTACATATGTCATTACATTGCTATAGAAAATAACCAAATCAAATTAAACTACACTGGTTTTAAAATATAATACTGAATTTCATACTCAGTATGAATATCCAGCTTATTTCATTATATAGTATTTCTTCAGTATGTCTGCTGAAGGATCTCCAGCCAAGGTTAACACATCTGTACACTTCATAGTGCAAGAGAGCTTATTTCCAAGCTAATTAGAAGCCATGCATTATCCACTTAGCAACCAGCAACAAATTTTTAATTATTATTTTGTAGTGCTGCATTCATTGTGATGGAAAACATTGCTTTTTCTATAACAATGGAAGGGTTTGGGTTGTGTGTGTAGAAAACTTCAATTATTCCTTATATTCATAATTCAGTGAAGAGCATTCCTGTCTTTGTATTTACTATTAGAATTTTATAATTCAAGAGTATATCCATGGGGATATGAGAATGACAGAAGACTTTGATTTTACTGTATTGTCTTGGGAATGCACCTACAAAAACTGGTGGTTTTCTTGCCTTGTGGTATCAATAAACCTGAATGAGCCATGTAAGAATTAAACCAAATTTCTTCCCAGACAGGAATTAACTTTTGAGTTCCCTACACAAGATGAATACTCTGAATTATGACACTAACTGCACTGTATGTGTGAAGGGTAAACAGGAGAGAGAAGGGTAAATACAATAACAGTAACTAACAGATTTCTGAAATGGCTAGTAACTTGACTAGTAAAAGCTTTAATGCTGAAAAAATTGGCCAAATTCTGACCAAGAAGCCATGAAACACCACATTTCAAATTGGTATGTTTTCCAAGCTAATTCTTGGGTTTAGCTCTAGGACTGACACCTACAAAGTGACTTGGCTACTCCAAGACTCCACGTCATAATGACTGAGGGGATACCACAACTGCAAACTAAAATCCTTTGACTATACCTGCATCTCTGCCAAAGGATATTTCTTCAAAGTGTTCTTACACAAGTAAGCTCTGAGAATTATTATTAAAGAGACAAATTCACAGCGGAATTCAAAAAAGGCAGGGTGATGAAGAAGGAACTGTCACAGACAGAAAGCAGTAAATTCTGGGAAGAAGAATGTGACTTGGCACGCTGTCACTCTAGTCAGTACTTCCCTCCTTCTGAGTTTCCTAGCTATTGTTCTTTTCCTGGTAGGCAGAAAACCAAAATACCAAAGCAGGCCCTGATTGTCCCACTCTGCTCTGCACTGAGGCAGCCTCACCTCAAGTGTTGGGGGCGGTTTTGAGTGCCACAATATAAAAAAGACTTTAAACTATTAGAGAGTGTCCAAAGGAGAGCAACAAAGACGATGAACGGCCTTGAAGCGAAGCCGTATGAGGAGAGACTGAGGTCACTTGGTCTGTTCAGCCTGGAGAAGAGGAGACTGAGGACAGACATCATCTCAGTCCACAGCTTCCTTGTCGGAGGAAGAGGAGGGACAGGCGCTGCTCTCTTCTCTGTGGTGACTTGTGACAGGACCCAAGGGAATGGCATGAATCTGGGTCAGGGGAGGTTTAGGTTGGATATCAGGAAAAGTTTTTTTTCACCTGGAGGGTTGTTGGGCACTGGAGCAGGCTCCCCAGGGAAGTGGTCACAGCACCAAGCCTGATAGAGCTCAAGAAGCATTTGGACAATGCTTTCAGGCACAGAGAGTGATTCTTTGGGATGTCATGTCCAGGACCAGAAGCTGGATTTGATAATCCTAATGGGTCCCTTCCAACTCAGCATATTCTATGATTCTATGATTTCTTTCCAAAACTGAGCAGGAATAATTTCCTTCATTTAAACTAATTGAATTTTAAAACACGTAATAGAAAATAGAACAAATGTCCACCATTGCATAAGGAAAAATTATATGGGCCTTCAGCATTCCACACTCTGTCATCTCAGGAGAATTTATCAAAGATATCCTTAAAAGATCAAGATAAACATTTTGTACTAAATCTCACAGCACTTAATTTTACATATGTTATTTCCTTTCTGTCCATGAATGCAGAGTTTTTTGATGTACACAAAGATTTCTACAGTTTTTCCTCCACTCTTTTTTCCTGGAGATGAAACAATCACAAACTTCCTTGAAACTGAGACAATCTTGTTGCAAACTAGTTTGTCTAGTCCGAGTTTTTCTAGCCTGGGCATGTCTACTGTGCATTACTCAAAACTACAAACAATATCTACCAAAGCTGTTTTTTTCCAGTTGTGAGAAGGGTGAAGGGACTATTCCACATCAAATTTTTTAGAAGCCAGTATTATACTTGCTTTTCTGGAACTGTATGACATTGATGAGTTAGATTTGCTTTCTTATATTTATCTAATCCCTCAGACTCTTTTCCAGAGCTACTAATTAACCAGTTCTCCTCCATTCTGTCATTTCTGCTGCAGATTATCCCAAAATGCATTATTTCCCTTGTGTCCCTCTTCCACTGCACTCTTTCTTTTCTGGTCACCCACTTGGAAAAACCAATTTTGAATTCTAAGGCCATTCTCCAACATACTTAAAAATGTCTAGGAGATTGATTTCAATTTCATAATCAACAAGTACTTTCCATGGCAGTAGTCATTACAGAGGCTCTGGTTATTACATGAAGGACAGTAACACTGGTGATGCTATATGCAGATAAAATACAGTATCACAAGTCTATCACAAGGAGAGGAAGTTCTCTTCCACGCAAATGGATGCTGGGATTAATGTCTAGGCTACTGCCAGAGTGAAACACTCATGAGCAGGTCTCCATTCAGACTTTTCACCACTTGGCATTGAAAATCTAGGTGTCTACTCTCCCGTCTCAGTCCTGACCAGAGTATACCTTTTTAATTAAGTACTTCTCCTTGTACTTTGATGTCTGTGTCCTGCAGTTACAGCTACTACAGATGTCAGTTATCTTGAGGGGAAAAAGATGCAAGAGTATCTAGTTTAATTATGAGCAGATAGTTAATTTATTTGACTCTGCACACTACTAATTATGGTACCACTGTCTGCAAATCCATGTTATTAACTATTCATTATTTCTAACAATTTACAGTATGATGAGCTTCATATTTCAATATATGTCATCAACTGAACAATAATAATTTGTTTACTTTAAGCTACAAACACAACAAGTTATAGAAAAACATATAGATATTAGGAGTGATTAATAGAATAAGAGTTTCTGAACCACATGAAAACAAATATTAACTGTTTCATGATGGTAGCATCTGGTGTGGAAGAAGTGATGATTTTGTAAGGCTATGTACTAAGACGAAATTCCTTTCATTTGTAAATAACAGGGTCACATTATTTCCTGACTCTACCAAAGTCCCTATATCCCCAAATGTGCCAAAATTTGACTCCATTTGATGAAATAATTTATATAAATACAGATTGTACAGTGCTAGTCCAATATCATCATGGTAAATACTTCACTTGCACTTTTTATAGTCAGAAGAAATTAACACTGTTAAACAGTAATGCGGGTATTCATATGCCAAATATACAACATAAACAAACATTGGTTTGAACAAAGTGCAGTGTGAGGGTCTGCCACAGTTGTAAGATTCCCTTTTCTGATGAGTTCTGAAAATAAATACAATAAAAGAAGAAGGATTTTACTGTGACTGATAATGTATTTTTCTGGATGCACTGCTAAACATAGCAATTGGAGTTAATAGGTAACTCATACTCATCCCCTCTAGTGCTAATTATCAATGGAGGAAAGAAAATAACTAATTTAGGCTAGTGTATTCATCTTACTAACCGTTACTAGTAGAACAAAGATGGCTAATTCAAAAAAATTCAGGAAATAGATGATGGCACACTCACATCCGTGTTCTCTAAATAGAATGATAAAGAAATATAACATACATGAATATGAACATCAAATATGAACATTATGTAAATCATAACATTGGAATGATGGATGTTGATTACTTGACCCCCACATCATAGCAGTAGCAGTGCTTTGGATGCTATAGTAACAAAATGTTGCAAGTAAATGACTGAATCAGTTGCAATAGGATAGATTTTAAGGTGAGACCTGGATATAAGATATTAATGAAGATAAGCCCCTGAGTACCAGCTGAGATTCTTGTTTTGCCCACAGGAACAAAATGTAAGCAATCCAAAGCCTTGTTCTGTGACCTCTGCATACACGTTACACAGTAATTACACTGTTACCTAAGTATGAACTTAGCAGTTACAAATATTCTAGTAATTCTGCAATTATTTTAAAGGAGGGAACCCTCAATAAATTTAGGACTTTCAAGCAGGCACTTAAACGGCGTGCTAACTCAGTTACTTCACTTGTAAGAAAAAGAGAAATCTTTCATAGCTCAGTATTTCTGCATCACATTTCAGTGAACCTGGTAAGGCTGCATATCAAACAAAAATAACAGTGTTCTGTAACTGGTATAAACTTATTCAGGCTAACCAGGTATTGTGCTCTTCCCTCAGCTGAATTTTATCTTGGGAATATTTTGACGGAGCTACATGAAGCAAAGAAGGTTTAGCTGCCCAACCTCAATAATCTCATATACTCTAATAAAATCATTTCTAGAGAAAGGCAGGATTTAGATTTACAGGGAAGGGTAGTTTGAAAGAGTTGAAAGGGAAAATGAAAGAGGGGATCAATTATCACCATTCCAAATGTTAGGAACAGGTAAAAAATCTTTTAATGATCTCTGGCAATGACATCTTTTGAAGTACATCTTATTTTATAAATAGCCTACTTAGTTCAGCTTTGTTTCAGCTTTGCACATTTTCTTTTCTCACCAGAAATGTAGGGTCTAGGTCATTCGCCATGGCTATCAACTCTATTACTTAGAAAACTCATGTAGCTCCCTCTCAAAATCTGTTTGATTTCTCTATCTCACTGCCCTAGATGAAAACAATATTACTTGCCTTATGGTAAGAATCTCCTTTCTTATTTCTGGACTGCATTAACTTACAGGCATTCTAAACCCAGACCTTTTTTGTGACATGATTGTACTTTTGCTTTGATAACTCTTTTCCCTTTTTTTTTTTTTGTTGACTGACACAAAATATTTATAGATGAATGTATCTTTTCAACCTCCTTATAATTAGGTGGAATATCTTTTAGTTTTCGTAGATTTTGCTTCTCATGACAATAACTTACCTCCACTTTTTCATTTTCTATTCTTTGTCCTGAGCATGAATGATTAAAGCTTTAAGAATTATTCTAGACGAGGTTGTGTCTCAGCTTTGTTGCATGATGTTATCAGTTCTTCAACTCAAGTGGATTAACCTCCACACATGTGTTTTAAAGTCATACTTCTCTTTTGGCAACCACATGATGGTAAATTTGTATCAAGAACACCTGGAAAATTAAGTTTAATTCTGTGTTTCTGAAAATTACCTGATTGTGAATATTCAATTCCTGCCCTCTCAGATTTTTCTGCGTAATCTTCTTTGAGGGTGACAGTGTCTCACAGCATTTTGCTCTCTGCATTCAATTCCAAGATCAATCCTTGCTGGTACCATGGAATTCCTTCTTTTAAAGGTTGTCCATTTAGGACAACTTTTAATAGGCCTTCCTGTAACCAGATCCTTAGCTATTTCACATCCTGCGTTTTCCACCTTCTCCAGCCCTATTGTTATTTTCCCACGTAGTTCTCCTTTTTTTTCTTTTTCCTTTTGACCTCTACAAAGATTTACTAGGTTCATATCTGTAAAATATGACTTGTTTTAGCAAAACTTGGGAAAATCTGTTTTTCATTAATCAGTGTTTTATTTTACTCTGTTATAATTTCTTTTCAAATCCATAGTTTAATTCCCTATTCCTTAAAATTTACTAAACTCATACCCTTTCCGCCAGTAAGAACTTCAGAACTTGCATTGCAAAGCCCTCCTCCAGCCAAAGGATAACACAAAAAAGAACCTAGAATAATATCTTTCTTCTTTAAACCTTTCCCCAATTTTTTTACTTATGAAAAATAATTGATTTCAACTACTCCATTAATTCTTCCCCTTTTTTGCAAGACAGGCCATGATGTTTTTGATTTGCAGTATTTATATCTTTTCTGAACAAAGAATGCCCTTGCATACTCCTGCTATGTACCAGCTATGACTGTTAATTCATTATGCTTACACTTCAGGTTTTGAACAATTTCTCTGTAGCAGTTTGTTTTTCCTCTCTCTATTTTTTTTTTAATTTTTATTATTATTCCCAGTGCCCTACAAACATCAGTCTGACCTACTGAAAAATGAAATATTGCTTTGTCAAAATAACAGTTAAAGAAAAGATATAATTTGTAAGTAAATTCAGATCAACACATATCACTTCTTACTGCAGCCTTCATCTGAGACGGAAAACAATGAGTTTCTGCAATCAGCATCGGATGAGTATTTTTGGCAGATTTAGTAACTGCTCTGTCCATACAAAGCTTCCCACTCAGACTTAGAATTTATCAGCATTTTCTTTTCCTCCTCCAAGAAATTCCTGGCAGAAGTAAGCCCAAAACCTGTTGCTATGACTCAGTGCTGATCCATAATCTGAAAGATTTCCCATGACAGTTTGCCAATAAAAATATGTCAAAGCTTGGCTGTATTGTCCATAAAGTATGGTCAGAAATTATAGCAAAAGGAATTTTATTACTTTGTAAAGAAAAACCATTTGAATATACTTACTGCTTAAAATACTTGAATGATATCTTGATAAGAGAGAACATTTTATTTAAAATTAAAAGCCATTATTATTGTTATTGTTATTATTATTATCTTCCTCCAATTTGATATTGCTAATTGTTACAGAAACTATGAACACACAGACAATGTTATGCAAAAGTTTTGTCTGTTATTCCCATTATTTTTTGTTTGAACTTTATTGTTTTGTTTGGAGACAGAATCACCTCAGAAGAGCCATATTTCACAAGTGTATTCCAATTCTCATTGGTAGATGAAATCTATTTTCTCTCTATTACTAAAAATTTTAAATTGATAAGAAAGTCTGGCCATAGTCAAGCTTTCTAATCTACAGCAATAATCACAATCATTAGTATCTAGTGCTTCATAAACATCCCTTTAAGATACTATTTGATATACCATATAGTCTTGTGGGAAACAATCGGGATACTCCTGCTTCAAAAGCAGCTAAACGTATTACAATAAATTTGCTTTCTCTGGGATGCTGAATTGGAAACCTATGAGATGTTGAATAAGAAAGCTGATACCACTGCTTATCTGTCCAAAAGCTAGTGGTGTTAGGAAACCCAGTAATTGAAAAATGGATAGCACTGATATTTGAACCTTTTTATATAACCTTTGAAGTGTAAGCCTTTTGGGGAATAAATTGCTTTTTGTAACAAGAACAATGTCAGATCCCATATTTAGAAACCATGCACTTAATTCATTTTCAGACAGAGAAACTCATGTTGTCTTGTTGGGAAAAACATTGTAAAATGGATTAAGCTTCACCCTGGAGAGATGATAACCTAATATAAATAACTGCAGGCTGATTTTTATTAGTTAGTGAACAAATATTGCCAAATAGGACAGGCGACCTTCAATGATGATTGATCTAGGATAAGTCATCAACAGCCTTGTCTCCAGAGAGTAACTTTGGGGCATTTCGGAATTGTACTGCGCTTCTTATTTCAGGGTTGGCACTAACACTGAGTAAGAATAAGTACATCTTCTTTAATGGCGAGGTCTAAAGCTAATCCGGTGGCAGAGTAATGACAACTTATTCTAGGGTGGGCAACTGCTAAGTGTCTGCTAGAACTAATCAAACAGGACTGGGTCTTTGTCGGAGACCTGAATCAGTCACAGATTCCCATGTACACACGAGACAGCCTAAACCCTGCTTTTTAGAATCACTGCGAGAATGAAAGATTTTTTTTTTAAATATGACATTAGATGAATGAAGAATTATCATTATTTAGATATTTACATACCCCAGTGCACTAGAGCTGGCACCCCATCAATAGATTAATTCTGCAGTTTTTTTTTCCTAAGATTTTTTTTTATATTCTTTGCTCAGATTTTCCTGAAAGTAAAGGAAGTAAAATTTCCTGGTTTTGAAAGTCAAAAAACCTCAGAATATAATTGTAGCTATCCTCATCTGAAAAGCTATTACATTCCAGTGAGGATCAGTAAGAAGTCACATTTAGAAACAATCTTTAATTATATTTGCTGTAATAATTATAAACTTATAAACAATATTGATACTATGAAGAAGTAACACAAGACACTATTTGAGAACTCATACTAAAGAGCTATACTGATTGTGCATGGAGATGAACGAAAAATAAAATAGTAAACATCTAACTGTGGAACTGTGGAGCCCATAGCATGTGCTAATATACAAAGATTCATATCAAAACAACAAATCTTGAGTATTAGCTACACAAAGACAGAAGGTGCTGGGGTTTTAGTTTTATCACACGAATACCTTCATATTTGCACAGATAAACTATGTGCAACTTATCTGTACAAAAGATATTTTGAAACCTGAGGATTCCTGTTCAGCTGACGCATTACTATACAACCTTCAGGAGACTGTGGTTTTCTATACATCAAGGATTTATTAAAAGCAGAGAGTTGTATTCTTAAGAATCTTTGCTTATGTGAGTGCAATTTGATAGCTGGAAGAAGGAAAAATTATAATTATTAACTTTAATTATAAAGTGTGTCTGTAAAAAAGCAACACACCCCTGTATTGTTGAAGTCCGCTTTGCTTGCACAGCACTTGGCATGTTCATGGTTTTGGGCAGTTGGAGAGCAGCAGCAACAAATTTATTTCCCAGAAAGTAGTACAGTAGTGTTCTTTGAGCCTTTTTGCCACCTTCTCTTCTAATTTGAATACTTTGATTTTGTTTCAGTGAGTAAAGACCAATTTCAGGTCCTTCTGGCACCAACACTTACAGGCTTATTTCTTTTCATCAATTACCCTCTTATTTGTTTTGTAACTTGCTCAGGTGATAAAACTTTTTGTCTGTGATCTCTTTTCTCCTTTATAAAACAACTGTTTTTCCTTTTAGACTTTAAAACTGACAGAACAAGACTTTAATTGTTACTGTTTTAAAAATCTAGTTCTTCAGGCTCTGATATAAAATAGTTGTAAGAACCTCTAATAATGTTTCTCTTGTGTAATGTATGAATTATCTTCAGAAAATCTAACAATAGAAAATCAAGATTATTTATCTGGTCGTAATAGTAAAAGTTATTCCTTTTAATGTTAAAACAAGCCAAAAAAACCCAGGAATTAAGAATTCTGATTTTAAACAGCTTGATAATATATCCTCTGGGGTCAAATTCATGCCCGGTGTTATTTCACCAATTAATTTATCGACTTTTACAAAACAACTGTGACTGAAACTATTTCCTAAATAAAAGAAACAGTTTAGGGTGCGGGTTGAATATGTTTCTGGTATTTTTCTCTTGCAAGATACCTTTAAAATCTCCAAATATTTTTGTGTAATTTCTCCTGCATCCAGTATTTTATCAGTATCTTCTTTTATAAATATTCAGCCCCCTGATTTTGATTAGTATCCTTTTCTGCTTTATATTTCATGTTGTCTTTTGTGATCTAGTACCATCAATGCTCTTCTAAATTCTCTTCATGCTTCAGACATGGGTGTGCCATACAAATCTCTCACGGTGTTTGTTTGCTTCTTCAAGAACTGTTATTGTGAAGTTAGTGAAAAAGGTCAGGGTGATTATTTAGTGGGAAAAATCGAATCTGCTGGAACTTTATTGCTTTCCTCTAAGAAATCTGACTTATTTATGACATAAGGTATTTTAGGGCACCTGATAGGACTTACTTCTTTTTTTATGATACTCCTGCCTTTGTGTAAAATTGTGCTATAAATGATATTGACAGTGTCATACAGTACTACTGTATTGTTTTTAAGTTGCATTGTTTCAGCAATTTATAGTCAAACAAACCAAAGTCGTGACTGTCTGCCCTACTTGCAAAGTTGCAGGGACTTGTCTTAAATTTTTCAATATCTGTTAGAGAAACTTTTAGCAGAGGAAAGTTTAGCATAGCTCAAGGCAAGATGGACTTTTTCTTCTGACTTGAAACCATAGTTCTTAAAATACATGTAATATGGACAGGTGTATAACTGTGTAGGGACAATCTTCTGATTGGGATATTTTTCTCAATAAGCTTAGTAGACAAGCCCATCGGCAACACTACACCAAAGAGTTGCCTGACAAATGCAATAAAGTAGACACACTTCTCAAAAAGGAGAAATGAGAACATCTGAATTGTCCATACCCTAAGAGATATTAGATAAAAAGTAGAGGCTGGTTCTTTGACCCCAAAAGAAATAATCAGGTGAAATAATCAGCTTCTGGGGGGTTACTGGAAAGGATAATTTGTAGTCCCTCTGGAGGCAGTACTGACATAAAAGGGTCCTTTCAGGCTCTGCTGGTCAGAATTATCTTCAGATACTCTCCTCAAGTAGGATGTTTTTTAACCTGTAACACTGAAATGAATGAAGATCCTCTTTTCTCTGTCCCTCAAAGATAAATGAGTCGGCTTTCTCCCTCCATGTTTGCACCTGCCAACCTTCTCCAAAAGCTTTTCATTGTACAACTGCAGGTTTTTAACCACATAACAGATCCTCATGAAAACTCTCCAGAGGTTTGATAAGTTCTCTTGTGCTCTTGATGGTTACTGCTCTCCAATAGTACCCAGTTTCAGAACCTTCTTAGGTTACAGTTCATCATACTCTTGAATGCCCTGTATCTCTTGATCTGGAAAAAAAAATCTCCACCAAGTTTTACAAAACCAAGGAAGGATTTCATGTCCAAAAAGAACCACGCAGGCTACTCACAGCATAACTGAGTGATCCCTTTTAAGCACTCCTCAGAGATGATTGCTTAGAGAATTATTTTTCATATTCTGATCATTTGGTTAAATCCAAGTGACTTCACCACCATTGTTCAAAGCAAGACAAATGGATTTTCAAAGGCAAAGCATTTTTGCATAAATGAGAGTAAGATTTCTAAATGATTTTTGGTTGTGGTGGGGTATCTTAAGTAGCTAGGGTTCCTTAAAACCTTAAATAGGGTTGTTTGTGATTGAAAATATGTTAAGCATTCCACATTTATTGCTATGATTGCTCTTTTATCTTCCAGATAAAATTAGTTATGTTTTCCCTGTAGATGGGGACTTTTCAACTGCGAGCCTACAGAAAGAGCTTGGGATCCAAACTTTAATCAGGTACTCACTTTTTTTGGAAATCAGAGAGTCTTTGACTCTGCAAAGGTGTGGAGTCACTATGACAGCTGTAGCCTTCAAAGCAGCAACCTTGGATACATGCTGTGTACGGTGTGATGAGGAAGATACTGCACTATTTAGCAATTTGTTCATTTGTACATCACTACTGCAGCTATATGCAGCCTTGTATCCTTCTGTTTTTAGTGATACTGCATTGCATTATATAGACCTTAATTGTCTAAAAATTTCCTTCTGCCTAATGTTATTACAACTGGAATCCAAATATAAACAATCCTAACCACTATTCTTTTACCATTGCATTTTTACGTTTGTTCTAACAAGTGCTAGAGAGAGTTCAGACTTCAGGAATAGTTGAGAAAAATACTTCTGCTAGATACAAAAATCTATTTTGAAGAGGTTTTAAGGGAAAAATTGAAATTGGCCAGGCAACTGTTAACTAGCTATCAGTTGTGTGTGGAAAACTGTGTGCTGAGCTCTGTCCCCTATAGCAATTTCCAAGATAGTACAGCTGGATTTTGGATTCTGAAAATTACCACACACTGTAAAACTATGAGAGAATGGGGATTCACAACATCTCAAAGGAGAATCTCAGATCCTGATTAAATTACACCCTACAAGTTAGTTGTGCTATGCTGGATGTGGCTTTTGATATAGGCTTCCAACCTGAATGTTATGGTTTTTCAGTAAAATCGCTGGTTTCATAATTCCAATTTTATTTTTTAAAGATGGAGGAGAACGAGTTATTTAATAATAAAAAGTAGTTTCTCTGCATGCTAAGCTTAATTGACTCAGTGCTCATTATTATAACTGGATTATCACTGGCTCAATGATAATTTTTGAAGGGGTAGCTGCATAAATGCTTGATCATCTTTTCAAGCCATTAAACACTCTGGGCATCAGCCTCTTAACAGTAATTCTGACATGTTTATCTCAGCTGGGTTTGTAATTCTTCTTTGTTCAGGGTTTGTGATCTGTATATACAGTAGATTTGGAAAAAAAAAGGGAAAAAAAAAAGAACAACAAAAATCCAACAAAATTTACTGCCTTCTAAAAGAAGAAATAAATAAAGAAAGGAAGACAGACTATTCCATCACAAAATAATCCTCAGTGACTAACAAATAAAATATTCTCCTTAAAAAGCAATTATGCTTTTGTCCATTAAGTCTGGACACCTGGAGTAAATATTTGTTTCAGATTTGCAGGCACCTTATTACATTTATATTTAAAGGTTAGATACAACTGTTCCTCTTGGTTACCCATTGTATAATTAACCTCAGTGTCCTTCCAAATTTGATTTTTAAAGAGAGTATCTCATGCAGCCCACATCCTGAAAACTACTAAGAAATAAGGGCACTCTTTCATTGCATCTTAATATTCCACACGCTTGATCCCTCCATAAGCAGTTAAACAAGAGTTAGAGTTTGACCATTTACGCCTGAACCCATCAGGATGAACTCATGCTGTACTTTTTCTATACACACAGGGAGCCCTTCCTGCAAGGATGGGGTAGAGGGATCGGACCCCCTGTCTCCGCCACCGGGACGGTGAAGAAGCAGTATTTCCCGAGCCAGCAGGAGGTGTTTGTTCTGGAGCCAGGCTCCCTTCCTGCCCCGCCCGCCCCCAGGAAAAAGTTGAGTGTTGTTCCCGGCGGCGCGGCCTGGCCCGAGGCAGGGGCGGCCGAGCCCGGCCCGGCCCGGCCGGCGGTGCCCATCCCGCCGCCCAGGAATGCCATCCCGGCGCTCCAGAGCTCCGCCGAGCCGAGCAGCGCCGAGCCGAGCCAGCAGTGGCATAATCTACTAATGGCTTCTTTTCATTTCAGCCCTCCCTGAGAGACTCAGTGGCAGATTGTAGACTCAATTACTCTCATGTCAGGTGATTATCCTAGGTCTTAATGTAATCTTCCATTCACACATACCATATTTCAATTACGGCAGCTATGAAACAAGCTGTGTATTCAAATCACCAATCACCTTATCACTGCTGAACAATGTCAACTGTAAAAAACGCCAGCTGAAGGCAATTACACATGTGTTGAGAACCGATTATGATTACTCTCTGTGGTATTTGTGATGAGCTGGGGAATGTTCTGAAAATTTAATTTAATGACAATATGCTTGCTGTACAATCCATAATACCTCCTGAATCCAGCATGGGGCTATTAAAACTGATAGGAGCATATTATCACCGAACTGAAAAGCTGGGTTGGGATGGTTGCTGGATGTCTCTACAGGGAATGATAGGTAATTTCTCCACATATTTCTAACGGCTGAGGCAGACAGCTTCCAGTTCCAGCTGCACTCTGAAGGTGGTCCCTTCCCCTCCCTCCTCTCTCCCGGAGCTGAGTTAAGGTGTTTTACTGTAGGCTCTGCAGAGGGACGGGGAGGTGAGGGGAACAGGGGTGCGGGGCCGTCGCCGCAGGGACCCCAGGGTACCACAGCGCCGTTCCCCTGGGGCACTTTATGAACCTCCGATTTTTATTTTTTTTTTTATATATATGTATTTTTTTTCCTTCCTCTCATTTTGACACCGTCTCCTCTGCGGGGACTTCGCTAACACACCCGTGCAGATTTAGCGGGAGGAGGAACAACAGCCCGTTTCCATACGAATCCGTCCGGGCTCCTTGAAGGGACAGGCAACCCCGCCCGCCTCGCCCTGCGGGGTCGCCTGTTGCCAGGCAACAACCCCGGCCCGGGCAGCGCTTAGCCCCAGACACCCCAAACACCCCAAACGTGTTCTATGCACCTGAGGAAGGTGAAATTGTGATTGCTGTGCTGCTCCCCGGCCAGCCTGGCACGGGCCTGGCTTCCAACAGGCAGCCAGGCTGGAGGGCACACAGCAGGAGCCCCGCGGCCTCCTTGCGCCCTGCCGGCGCAGCGCAGGAGAAATCCAGGGCCCTGTGCGCCTGCGGACGGGGCCGGTGCGCAGCGCTGCTGCTGCTCATTGATCTCAGTGGGTGCGATCCTAGATTAGGCCTGCAGCTCATGGCAGAAAGCTGACAATCTCCGCTGCCTGCGCGAAACACACAGGTCTCCGGGTCTCTGCAGGCTCCGGCCGATAACGCCGCGCTGGGATCATCTGCGAGCTGCGTGGCTCCCGTGTTTTGTCTGGCTCTCCTTCAAGGGCTGCCTTACGAACTCTGGAGCCTTCAAACAAAACCCGTCGTCTCCAGCGATAAACCGAAAATCCCGTTCAACTTGAAGCATGCGATACTATTCGCTTACATACAATAAAAATTAGTTTTTAATGAGTATGCACTCATCTGCACTAACATTTCATATACAGAGCATTTAATTTCGTAAACAAGTTGATTTTTTCAACAGATCAGCCTATTGTGGTAATTTGCCCTTCGTTGTATACAGGAATTTTCTTGTGGATTTATTACTCTGAAAGCCTTTAAGGGGAATTCTGCAGCACCTGTGCTTTTCAAGCCTGGAAATCATATAGGTGTCACATTGTCCCAAAATCATACGTTCTAAGAAGGAGGCTTACCTGATTTTTAATTTTTTTCTGTTCAGTTGCTCTTTCACACACTGATGAGTACCCTGTCTCAATTGTCTTTTGCCGATGTCTGCTGTACAAGGCACAAAAATATCTCACCAGATGTGTAAGGAAGAAGATACTGTAACCCACAAACTGTACTGTAGTACCCTGTTTCTTTTGGGTACTTACCTATGCATCTGAATACCACAGGCATGTAAAACACAAGGCCAGAAAATAACTAAATAAGGTTAATAAAAATGACAGAGAAGCCAGAGCAAGCAACTAGAAACATTTAAACAGTATACTAAAATTATTTGTATCTATTTGGAAAAACAGCTTCTGTTGTTAAAGAGGTTTTAACTGTATAATTTACTTTTTAAAACGCCAATTCTAAAAAGGAAACAGTGGATAAACAAGATTGATGAAGAAAAGAATAAATCACAGGAGAAAAAGATGCTAATAAAATAAGCAAAGGTTTAGCAAACTTAAGTCACACCAGCTTTTGGGTACATGAAAGGAAACTAAGATACTACAGGATTTTCTTAGTTTGCTATATGTATGTGATACTCATGTACACAAAATGTGGTGATTACTATTATTATAGTAACAGTAGTAGTAACAATGTCAATATTAACAGCATTGATAGTAAAGACAGAAAATGGCAAAACAAAAGCAGAATCAAGTGGAGCAAATTAATAAGGAGTCTTCAGTCTAGGATTCAAACCAGCTGTTTCTCCAAAGGATCGAAATGGTGCATCTTCATTCTGTATTAGTCTACAGCTGAGGAATCACTGACGTGTGAGCAGTCTGACTCTGAATTCCAGCTAGAAGCAGAGACTTCAGGGCACCTCTGCTCTTTGCTACAGGAATGCAGAATTCACAACAGTGCATGCATCTGACACTTGCAAGGAAAGCTTTCTTTTTACATGAAGTAGAAAGGCAGTGTGCAGGTTGATTTGTGACATTGCTCTTCATATCTCAATGCAAAGAAAGCCAAGAAATAAAGAAAAAACCCTCAAGTCTCCTGTTAATCATGGAAGTTGACATTGTTACTGGCATGTTTCTTGCATGAAGGGAACAATATTCTATAAATAAGAGGGAGATATAGCATTATGGCATAGCTCCAAACTTTCTCCCACTTACTGGATCACCGTCTGATCTCCATTACATATAGAGAACATCATCCCAGTATGTCTAATATGGTGAGATTTATGATTTTTTTTCTTAATCAGATTGGTTTTCTTCCTTTGTGGTTTTTCGTTGGTTTTTTTTTTTTTTTTTGCCTAATTTGGTTGCTCTTTTTTTTTTTTTTTCCTGTAGGAATGATATTGAAAGTCCATAAGGAAACATCTCCATTCACCTTACACATACGATGTGTACATATATTAACTGTGAACACAAGTGGGCACAGACTATACAATCACAGTTAGGAAGAACTAAAAAATTGCCATTTGGCCCAAAATCCATCATTCATGGCAGCATAGATTTCCCCTCAAGTTGAAGGAAGCATCAGCTGAGCAAAGTTGCCATAACAGACATCCTTCAGGTACCATCATTTTTTAATTCAGTAGGTAAGCTTGTGTTATTTAGAAGGAAAAAAAAAAAACTATAAACACATTTTAAAAATTTTTGAGAGTTTGCAAGTAAAATGCTATTAGATAAATAACTAACACAGTGACAGGCTTTATTATTTTTTCAGCAAAATGAGCTACTGTACTTGTTTTAGAGATCAGTTTTATCACGTGAGCTCAGGTATGCTGGGCTTCAAACAAAGAAAGAGGAAAATCCTTCATAACCTCCTCCATGACCCTAAACAGCCAGAAAACCAAAACGCTAGCCCATTTTGTTAGCTGAATTACATTTCTTCTTTCTCTCTTTGATCCTTCTTAATGTATAATTCTCTGCCAAAAAAGTAAGCTATCTGATTACAAATTGTGCAACTTTTATTGCCCAAGGCAGTTGTTAATTTTTGCCATAGGTCAGACACGATAGAGCCTTAAAGAACCAAGAGCTTCTTAATTGCGTGGTGTACCACTAGCTGTTGCCACATCTCAGAGGAGTTATTGCACCTTGCAGATAATGCCCTTTTCCCCTGAAAGCCATGAAATAGGTTCTCCCTACATCGATGTATTAATTAGATTCCCAGACTGTTTCAAAAATTATAGCTGAAGCTGCAGTTCAGATATTTCAGAAGTTCTTAGTAAGATTGTCCGTTGTGGTCTGTTTTGTCTTGGTTTGTTTTTTAATTGAAAAAGAGGAGGATCTAACCTTGAACACTGTCTTTTTTCTTTTTTTTTTTTTTTTTCTGAAGAGTAAGGTGGGGGAAGAAGCCCGACCTGTAAACTTTGCCACATGAAAAGAATATACAAGTTCATAAGTTTTGATAGAATTCCAGGTTAACGTTGTCAATTCTGATGTTGTAAAAAGTGAATTAATTGGCATGACCTGTAGAAATCTCAGGAAACGTTTGAAATTTCTTCAGCTGGCTGTATATCAAGCATACAGTGAAAAAAGGAAATAGAAGGAAAGTAGAAAAGAAGGGCAAAAGGCGAAATGGTTTGTGTCCATTTAAGAAAAAATCAATAATAGCATAAAATTGATTTAGTGCTTGTCATAAAACATAAGTAAGTGCTGGAAAATAGAGAAAATTGAGTCTCAATTTAATCTGCACAAAAGCCACACTGTACTGATGAAGTGATCTGAGGAGAGAGCTACATAAAACCTAAAGACAGATACTTAATTGTCATATTAAAGACTCTCTTTTCTGCCTGCTGGAGTCAAGGGGTAGGACCCATTAATCATGTGGATAAGGGGCATTGAAATCAAATCTCAATTAAAATCTGTTCAATAATGTCTCTAATATGTTTTTCAAGCATTAATTTTTTCCCATCGATTCCACACCCCATAAATCAGATATGTTGCAGTGCATGTAATAGTTTATGGAGGAGAGGATTATGGTTTTATGAAGTTAATGCAGCAGAACCATTTAATTTACGCAGGGTAAAGTTTTATGTCTGTTGATAATTTCTGTTGTTTTCTGTGGGTGAAAATTCGTTGGGATATAAAACTAAAACATTTTTTTCTATTTTCATATATCTGTGTATGTGTGTCTGTACAAACATACACAAAATATTTATGTATACTTATGACCTTACTTACATGGCCCTATTTGCAAAGATTGTTGCTGAAGAAGACACTTTTTTTTTATGATAGGCTGTGGTTTTGGAGAGTGAAGATAGCAATCTCTCAGGAAAAAACGACAACCATTTTTTGTACTGTTACACTAAGCAGTGTCTGGTGAAACACAGGAAATAGCAGGGATATTGGCACCTCGGCTTCTGGCTTTTAAGTGAATCAAAGATGATGCAATCATGAGAAGAATCATGAAAATTAGTTTGTGACCTGTTTAGGAAGGAAAAGGTTTTTCCACACTTGAAAAAGTGTTAAACTTCGCAAAAATCTAATTTCAGCAACAATATTCTTCACCTGCATTTCCTGACAGGTACAATTGGCTATATCCTTCTTCATTTCCTGCCATAAGTTCTTGTGTGGGTGTAGGTGTATACTGTTTCAAAGCTGACAAATTCTACTTAAGAGTCAGCTGCACTTTGCTGCTTGAGTGAATATTTTTTCCTGACTGAATCTACTCTTACTGAAACAAAAATCAAAACTCACTTGCAGTATTTAGGCCACCATTCGTAAATACTTTTTGAGACTGCTGGACATGGAAACAGTCCAATGTATTTTCACCCTAAAGAAATATGAGATGCAAATGCCACATAATCAGTAGCAGAATATCCTGTGAATTTAAGTGAGTTTTGCCTCAAGAATGTCAGTTCAGAACATTCAACCTGTTTCTCCAACATTTTGCGTTGGGGCTCTGGATCACCTACTAAGTCACCACAAAAACAGCTATTCGCTATAATGTTATCATGTAGCCCAAAGTAGTCGTAGAATTGTATTCTAGTAACATTAACGTCTCCTGATGCCTCTTCCCATCCTGAACCATTCCTGCACCAGGAACTGTAATGAGATGCAAAGCTGTATAAGGCCTGTCTGTCTGCTGACTTACATCCGTTCAGGATCTCATTCCATATATAATAGTTATTAACTCAAGAGACGATTCATAGTTAATATCCCAGGAGCCATAGCACAGGCACTGTTGAGAGCTACAGGCAACATATATTTTAAAAATCAAAAGAGAATTTATTTTTAAAAAATTTGTGTCTTCTCTGTCAATAGTATAGTTACACAAGCAAAGGGAACATACTAATGCTGAAAGACAAAGTAAAAAATAATGAGACAGAAAATTAAATTGTGAATGTGCTACTCCACTCTCTCCTAATAATACATTTCTTTTGTAAAATTGTATGAAAAAAAGCCACTCCTAAATTGCACAGTAATTAGACACAGTTCTACTGCACAAGACTGTACATAAGAAGACTTGAGTATTGCTACTGTAAGTTTTATTATTTTTTACCAAATCATTATATTAAGAAAAGGAGATTGGATACTAGTTTGTACCATAGCTGAAAGTTTTGCCAGCACAGCTGCATCACAAAAGAGTATGAGCAAGATAAATTATTTAGCACACAGTTCTACTAGAGAAAATTTCTTTGGTTGATGCAACTTATGTCACCCCTTCCAGTTTTCATAACATAATTCCTACAGGTTAGCTTTACAAACACTTCATGGTGTAGACACGGCTATAATTTTTTAAAAAAGTACATTTTACAGAGAATAATTTGGGGTTTCCGGCTTATTACTTGTTGAGTTTCAAATGTATTTTGTGTATGTAGGAGGTATAAGGATGCATTTTACATGGTACAAAATTAACCCATGAAACTCTTTGCTACAAAATTACAATGAATTGAAAAAGCTAAGAAGAAGACCATAGATTTATCTCAATCATAAAAAGCTTCCACAGTTGCATCAGGTAGGATAAAACATTTTTAAAGGGGATATAAACCCTCGTGCTTCAGGTCACAAACAACAGAGAAGATTTAGAAATACACCTGCAGCCTATGAGCAGATTATTCTGCTAAGGTGTGCCATACCTTTTCCTGAAAAGTTTAGTGCTGATTGTGCTCAGGATACTATCTCTTATCTGTAAGGATGCTTGAAACTTTTAGTTACCCTCACAGTTCAGGCAGTTTCCCAGGTTTTTTTGCCTGCCAAAATTTTCTGAGTAATCCTTCTAATGGTTAATCCACTAGAAGATGACTCTTCCAAGCTGACACCCTGAATTATCAGCTTTCATTTGCTCTCTGCAGCTTACTGGGAAAGCTGTTTCTTTTGACTTCAGCTGGGCTTATGAAGGGGATGAAAATGGTACTGCTGGTCTGCAGGCCACAGATCTCCTGGGTCTAAAAGGTCTCTTTGCCAGTTGCCTCAATGCTGTTTTTAACACTAGCCATGTGTAGAAGTGAGAAGTAAGAAAATATTTGCCCTGTAATTAAAAGTACAGAAGGTCATGAAACCCATTAATGTTCAAAGATGAACTAAGCAAACCTACATTATATATTAATATATCTTAGTATTGTATCTTAATTCAATTTAAATAGATTCTGTTTCCTCCAGCTAAAAAGCTATCAGGAATCCTACACAGCTGGGAAGATTAGCATAGGCTGGATCATAGCTCAGGGTCCAGGATGTTCTCAATTACTCTCTGAATATCCGTTCAGATCCATAACTTTACCTGGTAATTTCCAGCAATTCTAAAACTCAATCCTTCATTAAGATGTCAAACTTTAGCACTTTTCTCAAAGGATTAGTGACTGTCCCTTGCTAATTTTAGAAGTATTGATGTCCCTGGGGCATAGCTATGTGAAGCTGTCTCTTGCCAGACAGTAAAAAAAAAGTCATGAATAGTTCACTACATTGTTTATCCCTTCTTTCAAATGGCAGGGAGGGATCAAACCTCAGGATCCAGCTTTTCATACATAAAAAATACAGTCCTTGCAAACACATAAATTGATTCTATACTAATATACTAAGGAACACAATGAATGTAGACAATTTCTGATTGTTCATTGAAAGTATAATCACAGAGTTTGGGGAAGTGGACTTGGGATAAATGATTAGTAATGTGGTTTTTACAAACATCATGACAATAGGATAGCTTTTTCTATTATCACATTAAACAGCTCCAGAGACCACATTACATATTATTAAATAGAAACAATAGTTTCTGTGTTGATACACAATATACTACAAAAGGATAGTTCCTGTGGTTCGTGTTTCACTACTTCTTGTTATACCTCTGTCCTTTTATCTTTCTTGCATTTGAAATTTGAAAGAGGAAACAGAAGACTTGCTGAAAGTCCAGCAACATCTTTTGAGGGGAGAGAAACAGTATTATTTAAGATGTTCAAGCCAGTAGGATAAGGTATGTGCCTGCGAGAGGGTGGCTGAGGCAGGAATGGCAGTGGACAAAGATGAGGAGAGAACTACACCAAGCACATGGTCATCAAGGTAGGAATTGAAGAGAAAATAAGTAACTAAGGCTTATTTCATGTCAATCTTACTTCTCTGTCCCAGCAATGACCTCAGAAATTCTTAACTGTGGTGGTTCATGTGGTTATTCCATGATCTCACCTCTGTGCCTGGGCAGATCACGGAACAGATCCTCCTAGAAACTAAGTCCCATGGAGAACAGGGAGGTGATTTGGGACAACCAGCACAGCTTCAGCAGGGGAAAATCCTGCCTAACCAACCTAGTGGCCTTCTGTGACAGAGTCACTACATCAGTGGACAAGGGAAGATGTCATTTATCTGGACTTCTGTACAGCCTTTAAACATGGTTCCTCACAATGTCCTGCTCTCTAAGTTAGAGACATATGGATTTGATTGGTGAACTGTTCAGTGGATAAGCAGTTGGTTGGACTGTCACATCCAGAGGGTAGTGGTTAACAGCTCAGGGCCATGATGGAGATCAGGGACAGTGGGTGTCCCTCAGGGGTTTGTATTGGGAGCAGTGTTATTTAATATCTTCAATAATGACATAGACAAAGGAATCGACTGCACCCTCATCAAAATTTACAGATGACACCAAGCTGAGTGGTGGGATTGACACATCTCAAGAATGGGATGCTGTGCAGAGGGAACTCGTCAAGCTCAAGAATTGGGCCAATGGGAATCTCTTGCAGCTCAGCTAAGCCAAGTGCAAGGTGCTACACCTGGGTTGGGGCAAGCCTGGTACCAACACAGGCTGGGGGATGAGCAGGTCTAGAGCAGCTCTGTGGAGGAGGACTTGGTGCTGGTGGGTGAGAGGCTGGACATGACCTGGCAATGTGCACTCACAGCCCAGAAGGCCGACTTCATCCTGGGCTGCATCTAAAGCAGCATGGCCAGCAGGGAGAAGGAGGGGATTCTATCCCTCTCTTCTGGTGAGATCCCCACCTGGAGTGCTGCGTCCAGCTCTAGGGTCCCCAACACAGGAAGGACATGGAGTGAGTCCAGAGGAGGCCACCAAGATAATTAGAGGGATGGAGCATCTCTCCTACCAGGAAAGACTAAGCGAATTGAGATTGTTCAGTCTGGAGAAGAGAAGGCTTTGGTGACCTAATTGCAGACTTCCAGTAACTGAAGGGAGCCTAAAAGACTGATGGAGAGGGACTATTTGCAAAAGCATGTAGTGACAGGATGAGGGGGAATGAATTCAGACTGAAAGAGAGTAGTTTTAGATTCGATATTAAGAAGAAATTCTTCACTGTGAGGATAGTGAGGCACTGGAACAGGTTTCCCAGAGAAGGTGTGGATGCTCCATCCCTGGAAGTCTTCAAGGCCAGGTTGGATGGGTCTTCAAGCGGCCTGGTCTAGTAAGAGATGTCCCCGCCTATAGTAGAGAGGCTGGAATGAGATGATCTTTGAGATCCTTTCCAACACAAACCTTTTTGTGATTCTATGATTGATTCTATGATACTATTCCCTGCATGTGTGGTAGGAGTGGCTGAGCTCAGTCTAAGATGTCTTGATAATTAGAGATGAAAACAGAGTGATTTCAAGGGCTTTTTAGCTGCCACAAACTTAAATTTCCTTTCTACTCTCTCCCTAGCCCAGCTCCTTCCCCCTTCTATAAACAGGAGTTTCTTCAGGACTGTGCTTAGCTGTCTACTCAAAAATTCTCTGATGACAAATCTCAGGATGTATGCCTTGCTCTGGTTTAAAAACTCCATCCCCTTTTAGGTGAAAGGGATTGATTAGAGATCTGCTGGTCACAGTAACTGAATTAGAAAGGCAGACTAGGTGATTTTCAACAGGCTCAAAGACTTACCAAAGGTTATCCAACAGTAACCTTGGCAATACCAAGACTAGCATCCCTGTACCCGAAATGGACATGTCAGTCAATGGCCACATCACTTTTTTTCATGGAAAAAAGCAGCTTAACTACCAAGTTGTAGTTCCGCTCTTACTGTGTGCTAGCTTTTAGCTGCCCTTGTAATTTGTGCTGCCTCTTGTCATGATTCTCGACCAGGGAAATATTTAAACTGAGTAATACAGAGAAAGGGGGAATAAGGACAAAGGTCTTTTAAAAGTGCTGCTATCTGTTGCTTTATTCCAAAAGCAAGACATTTGCTTTTTGGAAACGTCATTATAAAATACTGATGAAAGAAGGGGTTCTTTGATGGTGACAGAAAAAAGGGGCTTGTACTACACCAGAGATGCCTTCTTTTTTTTTTTATTCATGGTTTTGTTATTCAAAATAAAGATTATGATCTTTGTTGAAATTAGGAAAATTCTAGAATTAGCAAGTGGAATAATACTTTCTATCCCTAGAGGACTTTCAGCTTTCCAATATCATTGTCACACTTTCTCTGAACCAGAGATCTTCAATTTCCCTCACTGATCTGTAGAGTTGGAATACTTAAACATGTCAGAATTAAGCACCTTTTCTATCAGTGTGAGACAGTCCCCATACACCTATCTAGGCAGTACTGCTTGATGCTGGCTGTCAAAACGGAGCACCTTTTTTAAGTACAGACACTCTAGATCATCCTGTGAACCCAGGCAGAAATGTTCACCAGTCTGTGTTTTTGAAACCAGCTTCTACATGCTGTGACAAAAAAAAAAATTGAGTATTGTTCCCCTTTCTGCTTCCTTTCAAAAAAATCTCAGTAGCATTCACTGCAATAAAACCAATCACAATAGAATCATTTTATATGTGTGTGACTCTCAAATATAGTTCCCCAAGCCACTGTTCCAAATTACAGCAGTTAAGCACCCATTGATAGACTTAAAATAAATTGTTACCCAGTGGACTCCTCCATAGTCACCACTCAGAAGGTGTAGAGAGTTCCATGGGAGCTGTGGCAGAGTTTATGCATTTGGTTGTGTTTAGGTTATGAAGAAATACCATTTTGTGCATAATGATCTCTTTTACAACAGGTTCTCAGTACCAGCAGATTGCAATATCAAACGTAGGCCTCCCTTTAACCTGACTCTTAAAAACTTTTGATGAATATGTTGTGTAAGAATTTTCGCAATAAGTCAGAGAAGCCTTAATTAAATGCAAACTGATTCCTTCAAATCTTTCCTTTGACAACGCGGGCATGAATGGAACACATTTGAGCACTCACACAGCTCTAGTTTTCATGCAAAAGACTCAAGTCCCGTGAGTGAGCCAATTACAAATTATAGTGTAGGTGAACTCATTCTTTTCCATTCACTGGAGCTGATTCTGTGTCATTAATGCTGCTATCTTAAAAGGAAGAAAAGACGTTTCATATCTCATTAACGTTACAGAAGAGAAATGAAATTAATTCTATGATAGATGAGAGCTACATGCATGGAACTAGTTCAGTTGCCTACATTTTAATAAGTTTTTACAGACAGCCAGAGCCATATCCACCACCAAAAGGCTCTCTAATCCTCTGTGGTGTCTTGCACTGACCTCATTGGCACGAACTTGTTATTGGCTGAGGTTCCACCACTGTTAGGCTTAAATCAGCTAGTGTGAAATTTTAGTTGAGTGTTAACTGTGCCAAAATCCATCTGTAGAGCTCTCAACCTTTTACTTCCCAAATGCTGAACAGTGGCTCTGTAACAGCAGAATGTGACTTGTGTTATGAATCTATGAAGGTGGAGGCTTAGATCTATATAAAAGGGCCATAATTTACAGGAAACATATTGTAAAGGAAACATTAGTCTCTCATATCTATTTACAGTTGCACATGCAGTGAAAGAGTCACCTAATATTGGCTAGATGATGCTTAGAGACAGAAAAATCATATTTTTTCTTAAGAAACCTANGGATATTGACAGATATTTCTGTCTAGAGACAGAAAAATCATATTTTTTCTTAAAGAACCTACATATTGTCAAACTTGGAAGCTGGCCATATCTGTCCTTGATTCATTTAGTGTAGAAAGCTATTTATTGGTATTGAAATCCAACTGCCACAAACACATTTATCTACTGTACTCGTCTTTTGGCCTGGACTAACACAGCCACACATATAGATAAACTTAGCTATATGCCCCATGTGCCAAAGGCAGTAAAGCAAATAGCTCTCAACACTGATGATGTACTGATACTCAGAGTTGTTCTTTGCCACATACATTTCCTGTTGTTTTGTTGATTTTTTTTTAAATTATGTCTGGCTATTAATGCAGAGCCTTTTGTAACAGGAGTGACCCTGAGGCTGTTCTAGACTATATTCAAATCCAAAACCTGATGAATTCTAGCAGCCTGCAATCATGGTTCAGAATAGCTGGAAATACCTTTTTCTCCACCAGACATGAGCATGTTGTGACACAAGAGATGAAAGACCAGAAAAACTACCAATTATCAAGGACAGGAATAAAAAACTACACCGCTTTAAATTATAGATGTTTGACATCAGCATTTTCACTGCAGCATTCTTTGTCTCTTAAAAAAAGCTCTAAGAAGATATTTTATAACTTTTCCTCATTAAAAACCCATTCATCATGTAGTCCCTTGGTAAAATAGAGATGTTTTGTGAATAATTCCATTGAGGCTTCATATCATAAATTCATCTTGCTTATAACAGTTCTTAGGGTCTACTTGCTCAAGACCGAGTCACTTAATGATAGCTGAGTTAATTAATTAATTAAAATGATGTGATTTAATTGTATTTTTCCTCTTCCTTTTTTTTTCTCCAAACTATTTCCTTTTCTTTCTGAAAACATTAAAAATTGCAAGGCCAAAAAAAGCCTAAATGCCACTATACAGTGTAACTCTTTCAATCAGTAATGGTATTGTTAATTTTGTTTTGCAGGGATTATTGATAATCATTCTGAAAATATAGCACTCTGTTTTGATATCTGATTTGTACTACCTGGAAATTTCTCTCAAAGCAGTCACACAAACTGTTGATTTGGCAAAATTTGGAGTGAAACACTATCTAGAGCAAGATAAGGGCAGGAAGAAAATGTGTGACTTGGAAGAGAGAGGGCCAGAGCATCTTAAAAAGAAAATAACCCCCCGTACTATTAGTAGTGAAAATGAGTATTTATAATTCAGTGAGAAAACAAAGCAACAATTTGCAAGGATACACCCACAGATTTCCTCTTACTTTGTGCCACAAGGAATATTTGGTCTGGCACACAGTTTGCCCAAGAATAAGCAAATTCAGAAAGATTTTAATTTTTTAAGTAAATCATAAAATTCACCATATTTGCTGGGGAGAAAAGCAAGGTAAAAAAGAAATCATATCGCAGTGGATTACAGAATGGTTTCCAGAATCACCATCTTTAGAGTTAGAAAAATTTGTTCTCTAATACTCTGAGTTTTCGTTTTTTGGACTGACCCAGAAAGATGCTGAAGCACCAAAGTACTGCCAGCTCTCTGTTATTCAGGATATTTTTTTTAGGGACGGAAATGATAACTGAGGTATCCCAAATTATGGAAAATAATTTGATAGAAGGTATATGTGTCTGTGCAGAAGCTGCATGAACTGGGTCAACTCGAGTATGCTGATGCTTATTAGCTCCATTTAGTAATTCTCTTTGCAAAGCCAGCGGAACATCTTGGTATTCATGATGTGGAAGGCATTCAGCATGGCTAATGCTTTGATGGTTTACAAAACATACACATATAGATTTACATTTGTATTATTTGTAAACACATACAGCTTTTGAATGTACATATTTGCACAGAAATGTTGCCAGTATTATGTAAAACCTGAGAAATGTACAAGTTACTTAAGATGAAGGTAATTTGTAAATGTGTAGTATTGTACTGTTACACCACAGCAATGTTTTTCTAGTTTTGCAATTGTTTTCCTAGATCTCTGCAAAGTAATACTACAGGTGAGCATCCACTGATTTTGTGTGGGGTATTAGATGTCGTGTGATGTTATTGAGCACTTGGGAAAAGGTGTTCCAATGTCTAAAGCTGAAAATACTGGAATATCGTAAATGTATACATATAACCATTGCTAACTGTCAAGTACAGCAGCTTTTTAGGCTCTTTATTTTCTTATATCTCCACTGGGCAGTTGATGTTTGAAAAAAAGGCAGTGGTCCTATTTCTTCCCTACTTGTGTGGATGTCAAAGTTCAGTTAAACCCAGCAGAAACTGACCTAGAAAATTCTGTATAAATTCTCATTGAGCTGTTTGTTCCGAGTAAGACATGCTTTTTAAATTTTTTTTTTCCCTACAGGAATCCTTTATCAAGATACATATATCCTACAAATCTTGAAAGAAAACAAACATTCTCCTAAAAGCAGACTGTAAAGCAGTTGCTTTCCAGAACTTCATCCTCTTATAATGGTTCTTTTTTTGCAGAACTCAGCTCTGCTAAGCTCTCTGCTACAATATCTCAGCTTGTTCTGTTTGACGGCTGTTCCCCTGTCATCACTCATTTTCAGTGGGCAAGGGGGAGCAATTGCTGGGCATCAAATCATCATCAAGTAAACCAGCCTTGACACTAGTTAAAAAGGGAGATGGATGGTCAGTTGGCTTCCACAGAAAATATTCTCCTAAGTATCCTACCGAGGTCCCTTGATACCACCCTAGTGCTTTTCTTTCTTTATTTTCTTTTTTTCTTTTTTTTAATGGGAGCAGAGCAATCACCCATATTTCTTCTGGGTCATCATTTGATGGCAAGTTTCCCCAGGGGAGGAGCACAGGGGTTAGGTGAGTAAGCTCCGTGTTCAACAATTAAACAGCAGAAATACAAGCTGTGAAGGAAACAGCTTCCTTGCACTTGCTTTCCATGCCTGTAATGGGCAATGAAAACCTCCCCACATTCTACGTGTTCAGGAATGCCAAACACTCTTTGGTGTACCATCCATTCCTCATTTGTTTGTTCCTCCCCATCTCTTAACTGGCTTTAGACATATCTTTCAATTCGTAGTAAAAGGTTCACAAGTAGCCTGAAAATTCAGAGACAGATTGTAAGACTGACCGTGAAGGTGATGGTATTGGTCCTTTAGAATGTTGCTTAAAATTATAGGCAAAATAACTCCACAATTTGCTTGTTTGTAGAATGAATAAATAAATGGTAAATATCAGAAAGTGCTCCTGAAATTTTGGAAGAGAGAAATAACAAGAAGTATATATATATGTGTATATCTATCTATCTATCTATCTGTGACTTTTGGGTAGTAAGTTTGTATTGCATGTTGTACCACACTAAGAACACCTTTGGACCCTTGCTGTACTTGTGCAGATACAGGAGACATCATGTCTCTAACACCAACAGAGGGAACAGCACAAATATCTTCCCAAAGCATGACTCTTAGATGTTAGAACTAAGATACACAGATGAACATTTTGGAGTAAAGGACTCTAAATTTTGCTTTTCTCATTACCATTGTGTCTGCAAGTCTCTTTGTCTCACCATGCCTCCCCCACCACTCCCCCCAAAAAAAACCCCAGAATGAAGAAAAGAAAGAAAAAAATTCCCCAAAACAACCGCAACAAAAATAACTACAATCTTTGACAGAATTTGGAACTGGAAAAAAAAAAAGACCAAAAGCACTGAATATGCAGGGATTGTCTCTGAGCAGGATTTTTGATGCTATCACAATATTATTACTGCAATACAGAAAAAGCAATTTTGATAATAATTTTACAAGAGTGGTACAGAAGTTCCCAAAAGCATAACCCTTCTCAGATTTATCTGCCTACTGAGCTCTCATTAAAGTCAATGAGAATTTGGAGACTCTCTAATGGAGGAAAAGCCAGTGCAAAGCATAAATGTTCAGACAGTGCCTCGAGGTCCTTACTCCAGCAAAATTCTTATGTAAATCAGTGGAAATTTTGTCTTGGGGGGAAAATCAGAAATGAGCCTCATTTTGTTTGTAGAGACTGAAATATTTAAAATGCTAAACCAGCAATAATTGTTAGTATGCTCTTACCATAATTGTTTAAAAAAATGTGTGGGGGTCAATCCTGCAAAATCCTGACATCTCTGGGAGTTTTTGTAAGCTAAAGCAAGCTCTTAATGCTCAGTGAAGGGGAAGGGATCTCAGCACTTCTGCCTCTGAGACACAGCATGGTCCCAGCTGAGGCAGGATGGGAAGCTGAGACCAGGCAGTGACAGCTTGATTGAGGAAGAGGAACAATGTACTAGAGTGCCTTCTGATTTTGATTCACATGATGCTCTTTATTACCCTTAGGGATAAGAAGTACTATTTAAAATTGCTTTTAACACTATTTATTTCAAACATATTTTACTGGCACATGACCTATGTTTAAATAAGTCATAGAATGTATAGTGTCGTGGGGGAGTCCTGGGGTTAGATATTTATGGGGGAAAAAACATACAAAAAAACTCCCCAAAAAACCAAAACAACAACAACAACAAAACAACAAAAAAACCTCCAAACAAACAATCAAAAAAAAACCAAACTCACAAAAAAACCCCCAAAAAAATACCAGAGGAAAATTAAGAATAAGCAGAATTTATGTTTCCAAACTCTTCTATTTTTTTATAAAACAACAATTATTTTAATTCCTATTAAGGAATTAATATACCATATATAAATATTTTAAAAGCAATTTAGTAATAAGTAAGCCATTATGTTATTGACCAGAACTGTTTGTCAGTTCATTATTATATGGGATGGGATTTTATAAAGATGCTGGCTTTAGTTGGCAGTCTATGTATTCACTGTAATGTTAAGGTCTACATAGCAAAACTAAAGATATTACTCTAACAAAAAAAAATGCTTTACTATTGGTCCAAGAGGAGTCAGAATATACAGATAGGAAAAGGCTGAGTTTCTCATTTTCTTGATTCAGGTCCGTGATACTTGTACAGCTATTTATATTACACTTTCTGAAGTCTTACTTTTTCATTCATTACAGAGTGGAGAAAAAGATTATTCTTAATGTATTTTTTTCCATGAGGGAAGCAAAATAAAAAACCAAATGCAGTTATTCTGAGATTTTGTGAAGTCTGTAAACTGATTCAGGGAACTTATATGCTCTCTGTTATTAAAAAGATGCATTATTATAGAGTAGAATTCCTCCTGGTTAAAATTAAAAATAGTATCAGTATTTTCCATTTTTAATGTTTTAAGATTTATGGTGAACCTCTATGTTGAACCTCTATGAAAAAGTGCTTTTTGTGAATTCTGACAAGTTACAAATCTTCAGAGGTGTGAGCCATCAAATAGCACTACGAAGGACAGAGAACAACTGAGGTTTATGGACAGCTATGTTAGCTCCTATCTGCAGATTACCTGGTAGGGCATTTAAGTTTTCTGTCTCAAGGTCTATCTGAGCTTTAAACGTCAGTGTATTTGCTCCTATTTGGGTGTGATTCTATGTCACAAATTTTCAGGCAGCCTGTCAGTTTTGAAGGTGGCTGTCCACCACTGCACTTCCACTCCTCAAGCACAGGAACACTCTTAGCAGTGCCACTTTGCAGAGTCATGCTATAAACCTGCCCTTTGAAATTGCCTGATTTTTAAAAAGCCTTTGAAAAATATTTTTTTAACAAAATTGTTGTGCAGGTCTGAAATAGATCATGGTACAGCTCAGGGGTGAATAGACATAAGTGAAGAGCAAGACTGCAGAACTGGGAGATGGAGGGTCAGCAACAGAAGAAATTAACTCCACAGCTGAAGGATCACTAGAATCAAATAATATCCTTGGTGAAAGCTGACTCAACCAAAAGATGTCAACACATCCTTCATCACTGTGTGTGGACTGATCACAAGCCCTTCATTCTAGTTCTGCTTGTTGTGTGTGCCCATGGCAGCAAACCTGGGGTAGTTTTTTTGGGAACAGCCACATTTCTGTGTTAATACAGACCAACACCAACTGGTGGATTTTACAACAGGAGACATATACATTACAGTAGTGTGCTGTTGAAATTCATGTGGCCTCCAGACGTTTGAGTCAGACTCAGGACTCAGTAGTACTTCATAATTGATACATATGAGAAAAGCAATAAAGTTTGAGAGATTTTTATAAAATATTTTTCTGTTATAACTAGCATAAAAGACAAATGCAAATTTGTTGATTGTTAAAAGTTGTTGAAACTAATCAATGCTACTTAATTTAAATATTTTAAAATATTGATGCAAGAGAAATAGCTTTATTTGACAACTATTTATCTCAAAGTTACTCAGACTGAAAAAATATGCAATCAAACAATATCTGCTTTACTGAATTAATGGGGATAATAATGTAATACTTCTAGGTGTTATTTTAATTCAGTTTTGTTCAGTAAGTATCCTTATATATCCTCTTTCCTGTACCAGTGTTTTTCATTTTACTTGTATAAAGACAGATTAAAAAAAGAAACTGAAAGCAAGCAAGAGGAGGTGTTTTCATAGAGCAGTATTAAATTATTGACAAGAGGACAAATGAATAACACAGGTGGAACACGGAGATTCTCAGGAGTTTTATAGAAAAATGTCTGAAATGGGAAACAAGGGACATGAGGCACTAAATGATGAAAAACTGACATCTTCCTTAAACACTGAGTTTTATGTTCTTCTGGGATTTACGTTCTCTGCTTTGGCCTTTATCCCTCTTGCTGACAAATAGCTTTAACAAGATTTTGTCCTATTGTCATTTAAAAATCTGTCTTAGTATTCTCTTTAGGCTTGATTCTCTTCTTACCAGCCTCAGTGTAAATCAGAGGTCAAGAAAATCAGTACAGTTGAAATGACCTGGAGATCAGAGTAGTATCTTTTCTGTGAAGTTTAATACTTCTGTGTGCATATTCTAAATTCAGCATTTGCAGACCTGTATATAAAATTTCTAACTACTGAGTTAACTTATTTTATCTCTGTTGGTTTTTTACCCATTAAAACCCTTCAGACATCTCAGTGACTTCAGATTTACACTGAAGTTTAATATGAAGAACTGCATGCTCTAGGTGTTTTTGTTTGCTGTATTTTTGTAGTGCTACCAAGTTAATACAAATTTCCTCAAGGAGTAATTAACTTCCAAGATTTTTTTTAGCATAGGCCACCTATTACTGAATTGTTAGTATAACCTGTCAAATCCTTGTCTATAGGCACTGAAGACAGTGAGGGTATACTTATAAGACAGAGGAACACATCGTCGTCTCTGGGTCTATGCTCTGTCCATAATCTGACACAATGTCTTGGGGTGATTCTATGACAATACAGTATTCCTCATTGCCTACTTGATCTCTAGGAATGTAGTTTGTACCTTTAAACTGCAAAGAGGGAGAGAGAAGCTGGGGGAACTCTTCAAAGTGGTTTTCTTGACCTTGCAGTTAGACATTTACATACTTTTTCTTCTCCGGACTGGCAGTTTCTGCCAGTTAGGAGGGGAGAGAAGAGAGTTTTTCCTCTCTAGCTCTTTGGCTTTCAGCTGAAAGGGACTGTGATGTGCCTCAGTGGCTTCTGTTCCTTTTTTGGACTGTTTTCAGCTTGCTTCTTCATCCAAGACCAGCTTATCCTCTGCTGGATGCTCGGTGGGACTCTGCAGGGGAGCCTCAGACCCTGCCTGGTTTAGGACTGCGGGAGCAGCTAAGTTTTACAGACAGAAGGGACTATATAAAATCCACCAGCCTCCTTCTGGGGACAGGAGGGGGTTTCAATATCCTTTTCTGCCCCATGACTGAGGGGGACTCTGTTAATGAAACAGGTTTTTTTCACTTTCATTCGAGAAATTATTTCCCGAACCTGTGGGCTGCTGGGATCTGCTTGCCTGGCAGGCAGGAGGGAGAGAGAGACGCCCTTTTCAGGTTGTTTCCTCCTAAATTTGTGTCCAAACCGGCACACACTCTATTCCAATAAACTTCAACTCTGGTTTTAGTTTCCATGAGAAAGAAGATGTGGAACATGTAATCCAAAGGTATTTGATATTATAATGCAAAATTTTTCAGATTTCTGCTATGATGTTCAAGTGGATTAGAGAGAAGTGAGGTATCTCTATTCCAAAGACACAGTGGGATTGTAGTTTTAAGTGGCAAGGAGAGCAAGATTACAAAATTGATACTTTCCACTAATAGCAAATTGCTGTGGCTGGTGGAGTTAAGAAGAAGATTAATTTCCACATATAAAGGTCTGGTCACCAAGGCCAGCTGGGCATGAAATGGAGTAGCCATGCACAAGAATTCTTAAGCAGATTACTGACTTGGAGTTGCTTGGATATGCAGAGAAAAATTGCTGTAATGGCTATATTGTTCTTGCTACCGTAGTTATGCTTAAAAATACTTTATGTGAATCTTAGTTGCAGTCATATTTGTACTGGAACAAAAGGCATACCCTGGGAGGCATAGCTCCTTTCCAGAGCTCATCCTGGGATGTCAATTTTGTGTTGTCTGTCTGAGTCTGAAGGTTCAGGTTTGCCCTAAAGGATTATAACATTTGCTAAACTGTCATTTTCCTTGAACAGGAGCTGAAGAGTGTGTTTACATTAGCATGCAGTTTTAAGCCAATGCAGCTGAGTTCACTGATATGTTTGACTGACAGTTGGCAACTTGTGCTTCGTATTCAATTTTGAAACATCTTAAAACCTTCATTTAATAAAAGCATTT